>JADLZN010006920.1:0-45500 GCA_018155175.1 Sinocyclocheilus anophthalmus | reverse complement strand
GAGTCTTAACTTTTATAAAGAATAGCTCTTTGGTTTGTAGACTTTAGTCTTTGAACTTTAGGGATCTTATCTATTCACGAACAGTTTGTAACACTCCAAAGAGAAAGGAATTTTAAATCGCATCATATGACCCCATTAAAGAAAGAAACACTAAGGCAAAACATAGTTCAGGTCAAAGGTCTGAATAATTTTTGGTCCCAAATTTTTATCAGTTTTACTGGTAGTCCACTGTATGAAGAGTTTTCGGGTATGATTTGTCACAGCTTACTTTATTTTGCTATCCGCACTTACATAAATTAACTATAGTGTCCTGCACCCACAAGTAAAAATTTATCAAAAATTATATCTTGTGTCTGAATAATTTTCGGTTTAAGTACATATATATACTTTTTTTTTTCTTTTTTTTTTTTATTATTCCCAACCCTGGTGAGGTAATGCTTTTGCCTTCACATCCACAACCACATTCACACCAAGAGCAGTTAATTGTAACGAATGACAGTTTAACTCTCACTGTAAAGATTGTGGCCGTCAAGACAAACTTCTCTCTGCTTTGCATAAATTAGCCCAGACTCTATGCGTCACTGCCTGCATCTTCTCGTTCTCCCTCCGTCTCTCTGTGCTATCACTCACCCTGAGACAATCACACACTCCTGTGTCACTCCTCTATCAGTAAAAACAGAGCGATAGCTACTCCTGCCATTATATAGCAGGTGCTATTTATTTCTTGTCTGTCTGTCTTGTTTTTACATATCAAAGTTTCCTCTACTTTCACTTTTGACTTCAGTTACTGCTGTGTAACCAAACCATAAAAACATGAAAAAACTATTGTTTGCACCGATTCCTCTCCATTCTTCTCTCTGTTACAGGAAAGCCACTACATATCAAGCCGCGATTCTTATATACAACACAGACAGAAAGCTTGCCAAAGGAGGGCTGATGGTGGGTGTTTTAATTGGTAATAAACTTTGAAACATTTTAACTTGATTTTTACTTTAATAATATACAGTATAAACTCTCCTAAACTGTTACAAAATGGTTTACAAAGACATCTTCTTTACTTGAGACGTTCACAGCTACTTTTTGGTGTGAATTCACATGTTTGGTTTCAGGAATTTCGAAATGCAATTCTAAGAGTTGATTAAACATTTCTCGGAATATGTTCATAAACTGTCACTACTACAGAACTGAATTTATGCATTATAATCAAATACTGTTCTGAAGCAATGCAGACGTTCACAGTGAGTTCGTTTCAATATGTATATGTAATTCTCAGGGACTTTTAAAATGGCATTTCTGTAGTGGTTTGTTATGCAAAGAAATTGTATTATTTCAAATGCGAGCTTGTGAAAATGTCTTTTCAAAAAGTAAATAAAATTGCTTTGCGATTTGCACGACTTTGTCTTTGTTTCTGAGCATGTTTTTGCATATATGGAAGATGAATTTTTTCAGTTCTTTAACCATATTTAACCAATTTTTCAGTTATTGAACCATATAACATCACAAACCACCTCACTCCCAAGTTGTTTTCCGAATAGCATCGTTTAACGTGAAAAGTATCGGTATTTCTCTACACGTGTTGTGAGGCAGGTGGATGTGAAGAACATCGCTCATGGCTGCATGTCTGTCACTGTAATTGAGTCTTAAGGAATCTATAGGAAACGAAAAAAAACGTTACGCCTCCCTCACACTCCTCAAAACTCATTTTTCTTCTCCTCTCACTAACTGCTGTCTGACCAAATCCATCACAACTAATTTCTGACAATGTCATTTTCCTTTCCTTCCCTTCTCCCTGCCTTTTCCTAAAATGCACATTTGATTGAGGATCCGTTGGTTCCTCCTCTTCTCCGTCGGGTAATGTAATTAGTATGTTGAGTGTTAAACAGTGGTATAGAGAGGATGATGGGAGTTGTAATCCCTTGAACGCCCCTCACTGTGCGGAGACTGCTGATATTCAGACTATTAATGCTCCGCTGAACCAAGGCCTCGTGCTCCGTGCTCTGTGACAAACGACTGCCGGTCGCGACGGGAAACCTGGTTAACTGTTGCCGGCAGTAGCGACAGGGGGCATTAATACACCGTGGCGAGGGTCTCGCTGCGGAACACCACACACTCGCTGGCACTGACAAGCCTGCCGCCGTATTAACGAGATAAAGGCCGTGCCCATGATGCGAGCCACGTTTACGATGACATAGAGGTATGGAGGGAAGGAAAACACTCCCTCATCTGGCTTCTCTGTCTATCTCTCTCTTCTGTTTAATCGTTCATGCAGGAAGGAATACTTCACAAGAATGCATGTTGATATGGGTGTTGTAAAACCAACTAAAGTTGTCATACATCACCTAACCCCTCTTAGCTTATTTGTCTTTTTTGCATTGCGGCTCTTGCTTATAGATTTAAAATGGAATTGAATGAATTTAGAATAGTTAAGCTCAACTGACTTGTGACATAATGTTGATTATCAAAATAATAATTTAAATTTGTCCCTCCTTTTATTGAACAAAAGTAAGGTGCTTGTATTGGAAGTAGGGCCAATCCTTAAACATTAAAATGGATTCAATTATATAGCCACAAGACAAACAATATGCATGTTGCCATGGTTTTATTTTGAGAAAATCACTTAGTAATGTTTGCTGTGTAACGTGTTATCCAGTTTTGCAACTTCGCTGTCTAAATGGAATGCCTAAAACCATAAAAGAACCATTTAAATACCATTTTTACGACTTTAAAGGTGAAATAATGCACAAGTTTTAACACAAGTTAACTGAAGAATATTCTGCATAATTGTGCTCACCACAAAATTAATTTAGTCTTATAAAATGAGTTTGGCAACTTTAATGTTAAAATTACAGTTTCAAATATATAGCCACAAAACAAACAATATGTTTAACAATATTAACATTTAGTTTGACAAAGTCACTTACTAATGTTTGCTGTGTAAAGTTATGTCCAGTTTTACAACGTTTTTGCCTAAACATAATGCTTAAAAACCTATAATAACAATTAAAATTACATTTTGTACAACATTACTACTCAATATATACAATTTAACACGAGTAGGTCTAAATGCTTTTTTTTAAATGTTATGCTTCATAATTCTGCTTTTAAATCCTCCAAATTGGCCTTGTTCACTTTTATTAATCTCTTACTAAACTTTGATGTGTAAAGTTCAGTTTTACAACTTTGTTGCCTAAATCTAAAGCCTCAAACCCCAAAATACCATTACAATTACAATTTAAACAACTTTACAGCTCAAATAATACATAAGTTTAGAGTTAAAGGCTTTTTATATATACAGTATAAGCTTCTCGTCTCTAGTTTTAAAATTCTACAAAACTTGCCCTGTTTACTTCCACTGTGCTTCACCGTTACCACATTTTTTATATATATAAAACAAAGGACATAGAACTGTCTTTTCCCCCATATAATATCCATTAAACTTAGTTAGTCCATTAATAAATTGATGTGATTTTTTTCATTCGGATGCAACATCATGCAGAAAGATCTTGTTCTTCATCCTCCATTCAGTACTCTTTTTTTTTTTGTAAGTAATTTTCTTTTTATTTAACATTCAGTGTTTAATGTCCAACAAAACAACCCCTAAATGAATTACTAAAGAACTTCAGTTAGTACAGTAAAGTCATAACCTTTGATTTGTACAGAAAGGCGGAAAAGATGTGAGGTGGGATGCATATATCCGTTTTCATGATACTCTTTAACAATGGTCACTCACCAGTCTCTGTTATCTGCATGGGAAAAGAAAGAGAAATTCATGGAGCAATCACTCTTTCTTTTCTCACCCTCCCCTTCCCTCTCGTTCTCTCGCTCTGACGACGAGGATGTAAGTGCCTTAGACAGATGTCTGCTGCCGCTTGTCTCAAAGCTCAACGCGAGCTGCTGAGCTCGGCAAACTCTAATTAAGATCAATATTTCAGTTTTTAGTAAAAGTGCATGTGAAAGAGAATGGAGGAGGAGAGCGAGAGAGAAAGGAGGAAAACACATTCACATTTATTCGAGGACAATCTCACTTGAATGAGAAAAGGAAAGAATGAAAGGTCGAGTGTAATTTTTCTCTACCTCAATAGATCGCCTAGGCATAAAAAAGACAAACTTGTTACAGCTCAGCAAAGACTCCAGCCCATCAATAAAGATCATACTTTCAGTGCAAGTAGTTAGTCATTACTTTATCTGTCCTATGTCCTTTGTCGTGCTGCTCTCTTTTTCCAATCTTTCTGCTTGTGCTTTATTGCTGTTTATCTTTTTGCCATTCTTCGTCTGCCATTTTTAAAGCTCTTTTGAGTTTTAGTAAATTTTTTCAAATCTCTTCCTGTGTCCATTCCATTCCTGTGAACCTTTTTTTTGGTTCTCTTGAAGGAATCAGTCCCTTTTTCTCTTTAACATGCTCTTTTCTGTCGTCTTGCTCTTTCTAACTCACTTTTTCGCTTAGAACTTCATAGAACTTTGTATACTTGTTAGTTTGAATGTAGTCGAACGATTACTGCTGAGTCTTTGAATGGGCATTTGTGGGATTTTGAGGCCCACAAAAACCTCCTTTCCAAACCTTCTTCAGATAACCCCCTTCTCCACCTCGCACCTCTCAACTATTTTGGCTAAAGAGGGGTTAACCGGACAAATCCGTCTCAGTCATTTCCACAGATGTCTAGTCCAAACCCCCCTTCTCTCTTTCACTCTATCATACTCTTTTTCTCCTTGGACGTGCTGATGTCCATTTTGCTTAAATCGGTAGAACTGCACCAGCAGCTAACTCCCAATATGCAAAGGCACAATGAAAGCCCTGACTTCAAAATTTATGTCTCAAGCCCTCGGCCACATCCACACCCACCCACCTACCTCCGCTCACTGAATGGACGATGGCAGATCTTCTTAAATGTGGCATTTTCAAAGCGGACTGCTTAGCTTGGACTTTGAGGTCCACTCATGCTTATTTGATAAAACCTCCATAATGACTTAGCGCACCTTCAACTTCAAATACCTTGATATGATTTGTCCCGTCCTCTTAGGCTTTTCTTTTTTCCCCTCCGTTGGCAGATTTGAGCCTCAAGCGTGTCTGTATTTCACTCATTGGCACCTGGAAAGAAAGTCTTAGCATGTTTCATAAAGTTAGTAGAGGTCTCAGATGTAGTAAGAAGTAAGTTATACAGCAGATTTTATTTTGATAATTGATACTGAAGCTTAGAAAATACACATACATTAATATAAATTGGCAAGTATTAAGCATCTGAGACAATTACAGAGTGAGAAATTACTGAGTGCTGCATATGAATGTAAAGACCTGTCAAACACAGTAATTAAGGGAATAATTCACTCAAAAATCCAGGATCCATCCAGGATATAGGTGAGTTTCATCGGAACAGATGATTTCTTAATCGGAAAGGATTTGAAGTAATTTAGCATTATATCACTGGCTCACCAATGGATTATCTGCAGTAAATGGGTGCCGTCAGAATAAGTGTTGATAAAAGCATCACAAGTAATCCACACGGCAGTGTTTGTAAATAAACACATACAGATTATGGCATTTTAACGTTAAACTGTCGCTTTTGACCAAAATAACAGTCCATAATCCATTGAAATCAAGTGATAAATGTCCATTCCCTGTTGTTCTTTCACATCAAAATTAGACATTTGTTTAGAACTGTTTTGGCTTGATCTGCGCATATTTCTCTCCTGATTCAGACGAGACAACTTTTTCACTGGAGAAAGCAATATTATGAATAGACAACTCATATTTTAGCCAAAAACAACAGATTGAAGTTAAAAATGTGTTTATTACAAACAGCTTTTGCTTCACAAGACATTAATTAATAGACTAGAGTCATGTGGATTACTTGTGAATTATTGTGATGTTTGGACTCTCATTCTGACGGCACCATTCACTGCAGAGGATCCATTGGCTGAGCAAGTGGTGGGTTAGGCTAAATTCCTCAGATTGATCCTATGGAAGACAAACATATCTACATGTCGGATGGTCTGAGGGTGAGTACATTTTCATTTTAGTTGAACTATTCCTTTAAGTGTCTCTCATTGTGTCTTTCTGTCTCTTTTATTTTTAACAAAGCACTATAATAACATTTCAAACATTTTTGTATGGATCTACATTCCTCGGTGTCCTTACACTGCAATAAGGACCCGGCCTCGCATAGGGTGCTAGACTGACCCTCATCTTTGGGTACTCCCTTCAGCGCGAGACTGGCTCCTCTGATTAAGACATATACTGTGGTGATGAAGGCGCGCGCTGCGTGGGGCTTAATTATTTGTCGATCCGCGCAGATGAGTCGGGATGCAATTAGAGGTTAATTGCGAAAGAAATCCGGAGCGTGGCTGGCACTGGCGAGGCGGATCATAATTAACTCACCCGCACAAATTGCGCATTTTTCCCTATCCGGCGTAAATGTGGATTGATTTTATTGCATGATCACGCGTTATTGAGTCCGTCACCGCCTATAGGTCATAAGCGGGGAGGAAAGTTGCGCGTGTGTTATCCTATCAGATCAATACACTGAATGACTGTTCACGGGGTTACGGCACATTGAGGAAATATGCAGTTTAATACATAATTATCTAATCAATTTGAACTTTAAACGGTCTGTCCAAACACAGTAGGGTTTTTGTAGAAGAATTATCCTATGTCATAGCTATCTCCTGGATTTTAAGGATGTCTCGCTTTTGATAAATTAATAAATAAATGATAGCAAATAATTCATTGTTAATAAATAGCATAATTGTTGTGAAAGGAAATGTGATGCATAATTAGTTTAATATTGCTCTGAATGGCACTGGAGTTTATTGAATCACATTTACATTTTAAAATGAGAAATAACTTAGCAGAGTGTTAAAAGTGCAAACATTGTGTTATTGCATCATAATCGCCCTTCCTAATAGTGAATTCAGTCGATGTGTATTCATGCTGCTTTCATTGTAGGCCTATTGCAATTTCTCATAAGACTGACTTTTAGTTTTGAAGTGAAAAATAAGTCAATTTAACGATATGATCATTTTTTTAATCATGTATGTCTATCAAATATAGAATTCAATTGGTCGTGAAAATTACGCGTGCAATCCGTTTTATAAACGTGTAAGTTATCCGTTTATAAACGTGCAAGTTATCCCTAAAGCGTTTGCATTGCATATAACGTTTAAGAAGTGTTTGCTCTGTTCTAAATAAACATTTTCTAAGACAAGCTGGGCTATTGCCTTTCCACGTGCGGTTGCAGGGGAGGCGTCGCTAGGGGGCGGGAAGAACACCTGTTTAAGCCCCTGTCAGCTGCTGCGCGTTCGGCTCAGCTGCCACATAGAGGCGTCGCTGTAGGAATATGCATGTCTACTGCTACGCCTCCTCCCATTGGTCCTTTCCGTTCTCTGGGTGGGACGCTCAGATGGGCCATGTGTATAAAGTGGTACATTGCCCCTTTCAGCGCTTCAGTGAGACTGCGTGTCAGCGGTGGACAACGGTGCAAAAATAAGCTCTAGCCGTAAACGAAAAGCAACGGTGACAGCAGTCCATGTAACTTTAAAAGTGACAGCGGAGGGAGGTGAGTTTAAGCAGCCAGAATTCCGTCGGAGCGTTACGCTGAGATTTGTCACGCACATTGTTGCGGTCCCTGTGTAAAAAAGCAGCAGCAGGAGCAGCATCATTCCTTTGGACTTCGAGGTAAAGTCGGACGTTTTCTGAACTTGACGGGCGTGCGTTCGTTGTGTGAAGGACTCTTCTGGGACACGCTTAAACTTGATTGCCTCCGGTTAGACGGAACTTCAAACACGGAGGTGAAGAAGGATATTTGAAATCTCTGTTACTCAAAGGACGATTTCTCTCAAAGCACATGTCAGCTTTAACGCGGTGAAGCAGGACGAGTCAGGTTGGTGGTTTTGAATGCACGAGTCTCAAGTTTCTGCCGCCCTGGCCAGTGATATTAACGCGTGAATTTGACCTGGGAGAAGTTGTCAACAAGAGGCAAACTGGCATTTGTAGAAGTACATTCACATGCATGGGCATAAGTATATCTCGCTGCACTATTAATAGAAGCTCGTGCTTATGTATTAAACACTGGGCACTCATCTTCAGTCGTTTTCATCATAATCCCAGCGAAACCCACGCGTGTCGCTTTGGCTGTTAGGGTTGGTGTCGTCGCATGGACTGACATGGCCACCGATCTCGCCATGAGCGCAGATTTGCCCAACAGCCCCCTGGCTATTGAATATGTCAACGACTTCGACCTCATGAAGTTTGAAGTCAAGAAAGAGCCTCCGGAGGCCGACCGCTATTGCCACCGCCTGCCCCCGGGCTCGCTATCCTCCACCCCAATCAGCACACCCTGCTCCTCGGTGCCTTCCTCGCCCAGTTTCTGTGCCCCCAGTCCCGGATCGCAGCCTGGGCAGAACCTCGAAAATTGCGTCGGCAACAACAACAACAACAACAGCGGCAACAACAACAACAACCAAGGCTCCTCGGGCAAGCCGCAGCTGGAAGATCTCTACTGGATTCCCAACTACCAGCATCACATCAGTCCAGAGGCCCTCAACCTGACGCCCGAGGACGCGGTGGAAGCGCTTATCGGTAACGCGCACCACCACCACCATCACCACCAGCCCTACGAGGGATATCGTGGTCAGCAGTACATCGGAGAAGACCTCTCGACGGCCACGAACGGGCATCACCACCCGGTGCACCACCACCACCATCACCACCACGCGCACCTCGAGGACCGCTTCTCGGACGAGCAGCTGGTGAGCATGACGGTGCGCGAGCTCAACCGGCAACTGAGAGGCTTCGGCAAAGAAGAGGTGATCCGTCTCAAGCAGAAACGGCGAACCCTGAAGAACCGCGGCTATGCGCAGTCGTGCCGCTACAAGCGCGTGCAGCAGCGCCACATGCTCGAGAGCGAAAAGTGCACGCTTCAGAGCCAGGTGGAGCAACTCAAGCAAGACGTGGCGCGTCTGATCAAAGAGCGGGACCTGTACAAGGAGAAGTACGAGAAGCTCGCGAGCCGAACCTTTAACGGCGGCGGCAACACTCGGGACCCGTCCAACGGCACTCACGGCAAAACCTCTTCCACGGAATTCTTCATGTGAGAGTGATTCTTGTTAAAGACTTTTTCCGCACCAACATATTCGTTTTTTTAAACCTTCATTTTTATGATTTTCAGTGTGACTTTTATTTGCAGTTCTTATCTTAAATAACCTACTCAGTGTCCACTTTAGAACATACACTCTTGAAAATAAAGGTCTGATGCCATAGGATCATCTTTTTAAGTTCCACAAATAAATATTTTGTTTTTAAGGACTCTAGAGAAACATCTATGAAATGGTGCTTTAAAGAACCCAAAACCCAATAATGTAAGTCTAGAGAATCCGTAATGTAACATCCAGCACTTTTTCTTTTCCAAAGAATGCCCACTTTTACCGCCAAAATGGTTATTGACAAGCAAGTCAAGTCCTTTGCCGAACTTAAAGTGCTGAAAGGAAACACTGAAGAACCTTTATTTTTTAAGAGTGTAGTCTAACATTACAGCGACATATTTAAAGTCTTCACTCATTATTTGTGTACATATATTACTGTACTATAAAAGTCTTAAGGTTAGTGTAATGTTAGGATTATCTTCCACAGATACTGCACGGACCCTTCTACTTCATAACACATCCGCTCTAAATATGGGATCACGCATAACCTCCAAAGACCCATCAGTTTTGGATTCTGTAAATTCGTGTGTTTTTGTTGTTGTTTTTTTAAGTTGTATGCTAACTGCAAAGTCCGACATGTTTAAAGACATACAGCCGCTTTCTTAATCTTTTTTATTTTTGGTTTTAACGGATTGACGAGTCTTAATGGCGATGAGAACATACTGGAAATGAAACTTCACTCTGTGAAGGGACTTTGTAAGGAACAATGCTAATATTAAAACACTTAGAAGCAAGAAAGGGAGATAGCAATACATCCTTGACTTTTCTCAGTCATGAACTGAGGTTGAGGGGACTTATGAACTTTGAGGGCCCTCAAGCATTGCTCAAGTCTGCATTACCCCACCAATCCTGCATGCGGGACATGTACGGTACTCCAAAACGCGCCAGGTCCTTACTCTCTCTTCCTCATACAGCACTTGGATGAAAAGCATGGCCCTTAACCACTCTCTCTTCTCTTTTTTTTCCGTTTCTTCTGCTCGACACAAACCCCGTAGCCTATGTGAAGGAACTCATGCGTACCTGCGAAATCACATGCAATCCGTTCTTGCATTTCTATTGTTTAAAAGTACAGAATAAGAACAAAGAAAAAAAAACACCGAACTGAGCCAGAGTTATTTATTCCCACTTGTACATATGTATAGGTCAAATGGTGTGTTAATTTCACTTTCTTTTTAAAAAGTCCTTTTTGCTTGATTATTTAAAACGTCTTAATACGATGTTTGTATGTAGTAGCATGCAAATGACAAAGATATTCTCATCCTATTGAATATGTACAATTTCAAAGGAAGCCTACTGCACTACGATTCGAAGAATTGGGATTTATATAACATTTCTTTACCTCTGTGTTAATCGAATTGCTGTTATGGTGGACATAGTTAGTCGATCTAAAGTGCATATAAACACAAGGACTTTAATTGCTGCTAATATTCTATGCACCAAATTCGAAAGCAATTAACAGAAGCTCTGATTATGTGAATTTTGTACTTCAAAATAAATGAAGGTGTAGAAAATTGGTTAGATATGGATATCACACTAACTAAGAACGTCTATATATTATATAATCTATATATATTATAATTAATATATATCAATATAGTATATATGTCTTAATGGCCGGGATAATGAACGACATAAAACTGTTAAGTTCAGAAATATGACAACCGTCGTTAATAGGGCAAGAATGGTTGTTTTAACTTTTTATTGTGACATAATAAAACTGTAGCATACTCTGTATAAAGCAGTTGCCTATTGTTTTGCATTACAATATTGTGATGATAATAGGCTTCCGACCATTCTGAATTACACTACAGGTAGATATAATTCAACAATACTAGAGGGTTTGTGTGCAAACTTTGCTATAATTAATCATGCGCATTTGAGCTTGAAATATAGCCAATCTTGTTCAGGCTAAATGAAGAAGTTGCCAAAGTGGATTATCTAATGCACGTAAATTGTCTTAAGTCAGTTTTCAAATTCTTTCCGACCTGTGTATGCTTAGTTTCCTAACAGATCTATCGGCCAGACTCCTAAAATAAGGTCTCCAAGTATGATCCTTTACCTGGGTTAGTATCTGCTTGATATCTCACCTGAAAACCACTGTTAACATTGATTAATTTATTTCGTTTAAATTATGAATTATGATACTGTTCGTTATGAAGCAATCTCTCTGTCTATTGGTCTAATTTGAGGCACAGCGGCTTGAGGTTACATAACCACATGTGCTGTCATGTGTGCTGTCTTATGTAAAAAAAGAAATAAAATGGGAAAAAAGAAAAAAAAAACTGTACATAGCCTATAATTTCTATATATTTATCGAAATTATAAATGTCCTTACGTGTCCGTAAGTCCAAACCAAAATGTTTCGAAATGGAATGTTGTTCAGAATCTTGTTTTCATAATGTTTAATAAAAACTCCTGTCAAATGCATCAGCCTCTTTTCCAGTCACTCAACAAGTGTCTTTTCATGGCTAAAATATGTGATCCATTGTTATACGAAAATCAAGATTCAGTTTTTCCAATGCCATCTATTAGACTTAAATGATAGATGAAATGAAAATAATAAAAAGTGCCAGAAATAACGATTTGTGTCTTATATAAAACACCGTGCCTCATTGCGCATGTGGCACACGAATCGTACTATTTCAAAAGTTCAATCTGTTATTATATCTGGTTACGTTTTCAAACATTAATTTCAATAATTCATTTTAATTCTATGAACTATGGAGGTTTAATAGCCTACTAATGTGGCATAAAGATTTATTTTATCATCGTAAAATAAACACAAGTTCATAAATGCTTGGTACAGTGGCATTCGTTTATAACATTAGCCTAAAACGTTTTGTTTACACAAATGTTTGAAAAGAAATTATTTAGATGAAAGTCGAAAGATACGTAGCTACACAAACGAGTAATTGAGGGTGATTTTATTCGTATATTCTTCGTGTTGTTCTTGATATTCTTCTTATTATTGCTCGCAAACGTTTCATATTTGGACCAGTAAGAAGAAATTAATTTTGATTGACACTACATGTTCGTCTTTTGATCGATGATAATTAAAAGAGTTTTTGTGGTACGTCGTGATCACATTTTAGTTTACCCGATTAATACAACGATCATTTAAAATGAAATAAATTATATATATATATATTTTTTTTTAATGGCAAATATTAAGCTCTCATTTATTGTAATAGTTTGAGCCGCGTTTTTAAGGTTATCCAGACTTCGCGAAGGTAGCCTACTGTTCTGATCACTGACTAATCTTCCTATTAATTTCCCCTTGCTCCCAATTACATTACACCAAATTTTCCTTAACGTGTATTATTATTATGTCATAATAAACGGCTTTCTAATACTAAATGCTTTGAAAAAGACTGCACAAGATTAGTTTGAGAAGATTAACGTGAGAGTCCTCATCTTCTAATTTCGGGTTTCTTTTCCCAGGCTGTTCCAGCCTCTCGCAGGCTCTCGTTCTCTGTGTGAAGATGAAAAAACAGCCTGTTGGTGGCTGAACTTTAGTTTTTGTTGAAGTGTTCTGGCCTCTGCACCTGTTGTTGTATCAAAGGCTAAACTGGATGGTTAGTCCCTAAGTGTTTCACTTGACCTCTTCTGCTTCTGGCATTTTTGATCAATACTTGTGTGTCAGAGGCAACCTACTTTCAAAGGCTCAGATGATTTCAGATATAATACATCAATTTATAGGCATGATATGGGTTCTTTTTTCGTACATCACATGAGAATCTGTAAAGCATTGTAGCCTACGCGTCACACATGATGTCTTCTCTCCTTTAAAGAACCATTAATTCACACTGAAGAAAAGAGCAAAGAAAATGCTTTAAAATTTGAGAGAGAAAGAAAACATTTTCACTTTTTTTTGTCTTAATATTAAAGTCCAACATTTTCACTGGCATGACTTGAAGTTCATTCATTATGTTTCAGTGGCCGTAATGTTGCATTACTTGCTCTCCCTCATACCTGCCACTTATGAGCTATTTCGCCCAGCATATTAAGAATAATGGAAATCCCAAATGTTCTAAATTTTTTACACAGTGCTGTAACCAAAATGTCAGTATAACTCTCTGCTTTGACCAGTAATGCCCTTTCCCTGTTCTCTGTGCAGTGTCATTTTTTACAATAATTGGTCCTTTTTAATACAATTTAAATAATCCATCAGCTAAAGGTTTTGTTGGAAATAACGAGACCTGTATTCTTGTATGTGTGACTTGGTTGGTCTAGTGTGTTGTATGCTTCCGTAAGTAAACCAAGGGGGAAACATGGGGTTCACCATCCCAATTGTGTTGTTTATGTGCATCTTGTTTGTCTTGTAAACAGGCAAAGCGTAGCAGATCTATTTGGCAAGTTACAAAAAGGAGAAAATTTCTCTGACGAGAGTTGTTTGGAATATTTGACCAAATCATACAGGAATAGTTTGTCTCTCTTAGAACTTCAATTGATTGATTTAAAAGAATAACCCTTACTTTCTTTCCTAAGACACTTTTTTTTCTGCAATGTGTAAATACAAAAGGATATTGTTCTACAGTAGTTAAATACAGAAGTTTATTTTCTTCAAGCATCTAAAAGTAAAGGTTAGAGACACTTGACTATTAATACCACAAGTTTTATATCTTTCTTCTTTTTGACCAGCCCAGAGGAGCATTTTTGTTTGCCGCTGACTTTTTGTGCAGGCATTGCTACTGTATAACTGACACTGATGCTTTTTTACTTTTTACTATTAAAAGTAGAAGACGGGAGGGCCGGCATGTATCTTTCTCAAATGGAAATTCAGCTTGGGTGACACACTGAGTAGCTAAACTTGACGTTTGTCATGTTTCTGTGTGATGCACACAACAGGACACGTTTGGTTAGTGAAAGAGGTGGCCATTGAGATGCTGTCTGTCCTCGTTCAGCTTAGGCAGCGTCCCAGACTGAAGCTCAATCTCAGCATGCCCTCAAACCCATCCCCCACTCTTCTTCCCAACTTCCTCTCATTTCTGCTGTGTCAGAGGAGACAATGTGTGTGACAGCCATCACTTCTTCTCAACCATGTACCAGACGCCACAACTACACACACACACTGTCGTGTTTATTAATAACAGGTGTGTATTTACTTGAATTTATTTAATAACATCTGTGAACATGCACAAGTGAACTGGAATATTATGAATACGGACAATGCCTATTTTTTGTCTCCTTAAAATATGTTTTTCAGTTTTTCAGCGACAGTACATTTAAGACGGATGCATGGTACCAAAAGGCACACGTTTGATCTTGCATGGTGGCAGCCATAGGCCAAGGTGCATTTAATGAAAGAGGGGAGAAGAGACGGAGGCAAGTAGGAAGAGAGAGTGAGAGGAAGAGGTAGTGTGTTCTTTGGCGTCTAGGCTGCATTGCCGATGAGATTCCCCTGTAGTCAGCGTCTCTATGACTCAGCTTACAAGAGAGGCAGACGCACATTCTCACACACACAATGCACTTTACACACTCACGAGGGCACTTTGGAAATGTGTACATTGTGTGTGCACTTGCATAAACCTCAAATGTGGGCCTATATGCTGAAATTATTTCAAAGAATATAGCAAGAATCAAGCAAGCAATCTGTAGGCCTATGCCATCATGCGTTATATTGGCTGTCAAATGGAAAGCTAAATTAACAATTGGATTCACAATGGTCATTTTCGATAGGTTGCAATAAAAAGCCTCCCCTCTAGAGGTCTGTACGCTGGCCACGTTTATAGGACGTGTTTGAAATCACAGACACAAAATGTCGCAACCCCTAAAATAAATCGACAGCTTGATGAATCGCCTATGAAGTTCTATTAACGCTTAGCAGGTATTAATAATTATTTAGAACGCTCTCAGGATTGAATTAGTGACCCAGGGCGCGCACCGTGCGCGATCCCCAAACGCCGACAAACTCATTACTGCGGAACGGCTCCCTCCACACAGCGAGCGGAGCCAGGGCGCAGCACAGACCTGCTGAAAAAAAGCAATTTACAGATGGTGAGTGAGCGACCCTTCGCCGCTGCAAACCGGCTGTCACACACACAAACGCGCGCGCCTGCACGCACTCTCGCGCTGACACGCTGTGTGCTGAATAGACAAAGCGAAAAACATGCTATCACAGGGAGAAAATCTGCAACGCAAGCGATTTTTTCCTCCGTTTTTTTTCTCCGTGCACCCGAAAATAAACAAATAAATAAACAAACAGACAAACAAATGGCTCCTAATGTTGAACCGTGCCTGATTATGAAAACGGAACGATGAAATACCAGAAGATTTAATTTTTTCAGACTTTCCCACTCTGCCAATAAGTGTGTGGAAAGAGCTCCTGTCAGTCATGTCCCACCTTGACAGCCTGCAGCTAAACAGTGCAGACGTGGAACTCCCTCTGGCTTTGGGTTGGGGTGAACAATGGTCCTATAAAATAAAATAAAATAAGGCACAAGCAAATGGCTCTAAATGGCTCATTTCATAAAACTTTTCACCTGGGGGGAATTATACTTCTGTGTACACACTGAATGACAATAAACTGGAAATTCTGGGACATTTTTTTTTGAGAAGTAATGGTGGTGCTCATTCAGACATTGTTGGTTCAAATCCAGTAGACCTAGTAGTCAGGATAGACACTATATTTAATACATGAATGGAGACTGTGAGGCATAGACATATAGATAGTACAGTCATGTATTTTTCACAACACATTTCTTTGAATTTTACTAGGAAATATTTTATAAATGCATATTTCCATCGGCTGAATGATTGACACAACAGTATTATACATTAATCTATACATTTATCCCATGCTGCCTTGTTTTTATTCATAAATATGGCATCTACCCTGAATAAAGTCTGCTCTCCTTATCTATCCTCTTGGTTTACCATCCTCTCAGTGCACTCTATTAGTAATATGTAACCCATTCTGTGAAGTCCAGGCTAAAGTCTCAAAATCTAATTATGAGATTATGAGATAACAAGCATCAAAGTTTGATTTCAGCCATTAATTTCACTATGATTAACATTTTTGACATGGTCTTACTCAGTCAATATTAAAGATATAATTGCAATTACATTTTCACATAATGTTCTTTAAGGATGATTTTGTGTAGAAAACAGTGAATCACAAAAAATGGCTTTAGCTGGGTTTTCACAGCCAGGGTCACATACACTCTTAAAAATAAAGGTGCTTCACGATGCCATAGAATAACCTTTTTGTCTAAATGGTTCCATAAAGAACCTTTAACATCTGAAGAACCTTTCTGTTTCACAAAAGGTTCTTTGTGGCGAAAGAAGGTTCTTCAGATTATAAAAAGGTAAGAAAGAGATGGTTCTTTAAAGAACCTTTGACTGAATGGTTCTTTGTGGAACCAAAAATGGTTCTTCTATGGCATCGCTGTGAAGAACCATTTGAAGCACCTTTATTTTTAAGAGTGTATGTTGGCTTAGTGGCTGTAGGGTACTGGTGGTACTGTAGGTACTTGAGTCTTTTCAAAATAAAAATAAGCAAAAAATGTGCCAATATTATTTTATCTACATCTTTGGAGAGGAAGTGTGGTCATCATATTATAGTAGAATTATGAAATGACTGAGATTCATGTATCTGTCAGCCTGTCCTTCACTCCTCACTCTTTGTTTTACAGGCACTAACTGACCTGCAGTGACCTTCAGAAAGAGGTTTTGTTTTCGCTGATTCACTCTGATCCATCTGTTCAGTTCTCCACACAAGTCTGCTGTGTTTGCACCCTTGATCACATGTGTTTTTCTGTTCTCCCCACTAACTCTATCAGCTGTAGTTCTTCAGAACAGGTCAGTTCAAGCCTTGCTTGTTTGTGACTCTTGCCGTCTCAACTACAGGCTAAAGACTATACCATTACTCTTTAGTCTCGTACTCTCATTGTGCTCCTTTTATATGTCATATTGTGGGTGATGGTTGTGGGTCTGGGTTTGTGTGGCCTTAATCAAAATAAAAGTAATACAGTGGCTGAACAGGAAGAAGTGTCCTTAGTGACACTGGGGTCAATCAGCAATCAATTGCTCCATTACTCTACTGGACCTGGCCAACAGCCATCAAACACATACACACACTTTGGATTCCTCATCCACAAATGCTCCCCCTCTCTCTTATACCCTGAGGCCTGTTTCACACCGCATGCATAAGAGATGCGTTGTTTTACACTGACAGCATTTTTACTGTGTAACCGATTTGCAAGTGATTTCTGGATACACTGAGAATTTATTTGAACATGGCTGTACATTATAAAATAGTTATTGAGAGTTGGCTATTGTGAAATATTACAAACTTAATAATGGCGAAATGTAATAAAAAATGTTTTAATTGTCTCGATTCAGTCAGATTTGCTGAATAGTGGTAATGGTGATGTTTATGTGCTTGTCACTTTGAATGAAAATAGTTCAAAATTGAATAGATAATGCCTTTTTTAATCAGTTCCCAAATTTTAATTGAATTTAAAGTGTGGTAGAAAACAGGAAGCAGAAATTGTATTTTTAACTAGAAATAGAAAGTTCTTCAAGATAGCTTAACGTGAATAATAATTAAACATTTGAAGAGTAAAGCAACAAGACAGATTTGTTTATAATATCAACTGTAGAAATGTAAATATACTGTAGATTCATAAACACTACTTTTCAAAGGTTTAGGGTGTCAGTAAAAGCATTTATAATATTACCAAAAATTATATTTCAAATAAATTGTTCTTTTGAACTTTGTTCAATGAAAATTGAGCATCAGAGATGCTTTTTGTTTGCTTGTTATTGTTGTTGTTGTTGTTGTGTGTGTGTGTGTGTGTGTGCTGATGAAAATAGGAAATGTTTCTTGAGCACTAAATCGTATTTGAGTGAATTCTGAGGGTTCATGTGACATTGAAGACTGTAATGGCTGCTGGAAGTTTAACTTCAGCCATCACAGAAATAAGTTACATTTTTAAAATATATTAAAATAGAAAGAAGTTATTTAAAATTGTTGTAATATTGCACAATATTACTGTTCTTACGGTATTTTTCAACGTATAAATGCAGCCTTGGTGAGCATAAGAGACATCTTTCAAAAACAATAAAAAAATCATAATAACCCCAACTATTTTGAACGGTAGTGTACATATGTATATAACATTATATTTAATAAATTCACTTCAATGTATGGACCTATGCAAAACAACAATTCATTTCTCAGAATGTTATCATCATGCATTTAAATTAAATTCTTTAAGTCTAAGTTTCCTGTGTTGCCTGACCAATTCAATTCAAATTCACACTCATGCATTCACACAATAACCAACTAAATTGTTTTTGACAATATTATTTAGAAGTGTACCATTAGTAAAATATCACAAATATTTTCCAAAATGTGTTGAGAAATTAGAATCTGAATTTGGTTTCACAGTGTAAAAACATCATGAACCGAAGAGGCGTGAAATGAGTTTAGTTGGAAACAGAGCAAGGGGGAGATGTATATGGGAAGTATGGAGCGATAGAATGAAGCCAGCGACCAGCCGAGTCCACTGACACTATCATTACTCGTGTACGTCAGTAAGTGGGCCAAAAGCGCTTCACCTGAATGAACACACACAGAGTCAAGGACCAGGATCACCGCTCATCTGCTGTAAGAGTCTCCCCCTCTCTCTGCCTTTAAACCACAGATGTGCAGGACAATCATACGCTCCATCTGCACTCGACTGATGCGCCTCTCCATTGGGTGGTGCACTTCAGCAGAGAGAAGGAATTCAGCTCTCTGCTGTCCATGCAGTTGTCTTTTAATTCATTTCAAAATGTGAAAAAAATATCTAAAAAGCTGTATTTCTTATAGTTATAAGGTGTGTATTATTTGAATGTATGCAAAGGATCTGTAGTTCAAAGAAAGGACATGACAAGGAGCTCATTAATTCTTAATGTGTCCAGGATGCCAGGAAGTGGCCGGTACATGGTAACACAGCTTTTATTTTTCTCACATCCATTTAGCATTACAAGGTAATGATGTTCTGGAAGGAGTTTGAATGAACAGTAATGAGACCCAGCGCTCTGTTTTGACAGATTATTTTCCCGCAGATTTTGTGTGACTGGACAGAAACACGCTGCCAGCAGACTCAACCCGACAACCTGATAAAGAGTGCAAGTGTCTTCACTTCCTTTTATCTGTTGTTATGCTTTCCAGAGCGATCTCAATCTCAAACTACATTCACAATGATTTAGAAGCGAAGTCCGAGAACAAGTCTTTGTGCTTTCTCTAACTCTTGCTGAACACATACTGTATCTATTTGTTCCTCTTCTTTTTCTTGGCTCCTGCTACAGGATGAACGTGGTACAAAGCTAAAATAACAGTGCCTATTCAGGAGAGATTCTTTTTATATAGGGTAGAATGGGAAAAGATTCATGCTGCCAATGTATTAAGAGAAATAGATTTAAAAATGAGCAAATTTTGATGTAGCACAAAATATAAAATAATTAAAAGTGGCCATCCTAACCCATATATATTTTAAAATGTCAATAATATAAAATATTAAATAAAGTATTCTATTTGGCCATTTATTTGGGTAATTGAATATCTAAAGACAGACCATTGGTATGTCAATATCTAAATATTTAATTACCCATATTTTATTTAAGGATATGTTTTAATAGCAACAATACAAAATAAAATTGAATTATTTTAATAGTTTTAATAGCAAAGATATCTAAAATGAAAAACAAAAACTATAATTTTTCCTCCATAAATCTAAATAAATATCATAAACTTTAATGTCTCCACAAATCCCTCATTAACAAATAGACAAAAAGAAAACTTTGATATTCAGCTTATTATAATATCATAGGTCACTAAAATAGTGAAAAGTTATTTAGTAATAATGTTTAAAATTCTGCAGTAATGTCATTTGAAGCTTATTTTATTTGTTCCACGCTCAATTTTAGAAACAACCCCCCAAAAAAAAAAATCTTATGCCACTCTAGGACTGTGGTTTTAAAGGAAATTTAAAACAACTAAGAAATTTCTAAAAAACTTTAATAAACAAAAAGACACTTTTAACTCAAAAGGCTGATTATTGCCATTCTAAAATATTTTTTTATTTTTATATGTTTATAAGTATTTTTACTGGTTCTCTCAGACTTTTGGACTCACTGTACGTGTGTACAGTATGTGTGTGTGTGTAATAGATATCTGACTTAAGTGCCTCCTCTTAATTTGGTAATCTTAGATTTAGTGCACTTGATATCTGCTGACAGACAATGCTGCAATATCCAGGCTCTTGGATTGATACCCTGTCTTGATGTTGGCAGTCTCTGTTGTATACTGCAGCCCTGAGGGTCCTCTCTAACACACCCTGACAAACTGCCACACGCTATGCACTGCATTATTCGCCTGTGTTTATGTCCCTTTAAGACCCTCAATTGTTTTTGTTTCAGCAATCTTGTCAATGAACCGAGAAAAGTTGTTGGCGTTCTCTCCTTCAATCTATTTTTAAAAACTTACTGACAGATTTATAGGACATTGCGGCCAAACGCTACATAATAAGGCACAGAAAGTGCCTCTAACAAGCTAAAAAGATGCATATAATGGAAGAAACTCCAAATCAATTACAATGTTTAGTATAAAAAATGTATAGTTTCTCCTCTCATTTGAAAGGCCTCCAGTTCATGTCCTAGTTTACCCTTGTTCCACTTTATAAGTCCTAATAATACAGAAGAGAGCAAAACAGGGCAGAAAGTTTTCCGCTAAAGACTGCACACTCAGCTTGACTCCCGGTTGTAGATGGAGTGAGGAAGAAAACAGAAATTGTGGTAAGAATAATCGCACAAATGACAAGAAACTGGCACATAGTGACAGAAGGAGGTGTGTATTAGCACCAGCTGCTGGTTAGCGTGAGAGAGAGACTGACAAATCATCTCTCTGGTCTAAATGGTGGGGAGTATGTCTTGTGGTGAGACGCATTGGCAGTATGAGGTCATGGTGGAAGAAAGGCTGACTTTCCTGCATATCCTATTCCTACACTGCATTACTGAGCGCGGCTATGATGAATTATGACACCCCAGTCGTCTGCGATTTCCTGTTGCGGTGACCCTAATTTAAGCCATTAACATTTGGAACTCCCACCCAAGAACTCCTCCATGCTATCCATCCTTTTTTCTTTCAGAAATCCTGAGTTTTCCTCTTGTTTTCTGTCTTGTTCGCTCTACCCCCCTTCTTATCCTTTGGGGCAGACGGTTTATCTACCTGTCTTGTCTGAGGCCATTTTAAACGGGTGAATGTATTCATGGCAGCATGAATATTTTAATCCTTTTGGTTGTACTTCATTTCAATCATCCACTTTAGACATTCTAACTAAAACTTTGCAACTACATGTCAACTAATTCTCATTAGAGTATTAGGAGGAATCTAACTATGAGATAGACTGTCGGTTAGATAGATAGAATGTCTTTTAGTGGACCATCAAAATAAAGTGTTAGCAGATATTAAACAGACAGTCTACTAATACTCTAATGACTGCTATATACTAATACTGGTAGTTGACAATGTTACTTATATCCAACAGAATGCTAAACGTGGACTATCTGGTATTTAAAATGTGGAAGTAAATATATTTTAGATATATTAACATTTAGAAAAAAAATGTTGGTCACACTTTATTTTAAGGTGTCCTTGTTACAGTGTAATTATACATTTAACTGCTGCATAATATTAATTAACTACATGTACTTACTATATGGTTAGGGTAAGGAATAGGGTTTGGCTTAAGGTTACTGCATGTGATTATGCATAATTTATTGTTATTATAATAGTAAGTACATGTAACGTGTAACAACTGGGAACCTTAAATAGTTTTGTTACCTTAAAAATAGACAAAAGTTTTCTATAAGTTTAAGTAAGTATTTATTTTTTTATTTTTTTTAATTTATTTATTTAAATTCTGCAGTATTATTATTTTAGTCCTTGGACGCTTTTTTTTATTGTTGTGTTCGTGCAGCCTGAGTAGTGCGAAAAAATAAGAAAATATATTTTTTTAAATCATGTTTAATTAAAAAAAACCTAACAAACAACAACAAAATCAATTTGTTTAACCCAAATTGTTATTGCAATTCTAAAAAATGTATTAAAGAGATGAAAAATGAAAATGAAAAGTAATTTCATCCTATATGAGCGTCTTTATTCTGTTGAACACACACAAAAAAAGATATTTTGAAGAATGTTGGTAACCAAACTGTTGATGGTAGCCATTGAGCTATTGATTTCCATAGTATGGAAAAAAAATACTATAGAAGTCACTGACTATCAGCAACTGTTACCATCACAAAAGTTTCACTTTTATATGCACTATCCCTTTAAATGAAATGTAATGAAATGAAATTATTAAATTAATAAATAAGCAAAGGTCTAGAAGCATATTTACTGGTGCTCTCAGATTTTTGGATCTCACTGCATGTGTGTACAGTATGTGTGTGCGCGTCTTATAGACTCCTCACTTAAGTGCTTTCTCTGTTGCGGCGACCCTAATTTAAGCCATTAACATTTGAATTTCCCGCCCAAGAACTCCTCCATGCTCATCCATCCTTTTATTCTTTCATAAATCCTACATTTTCCTCCGGTTTTCTGTCGTTTTGTTTGCTCTCTCCCCCTTTTGTTCTCTCCTACATCCGAAAGTCAAGCTTTTCCGAAGCTGTCAAGTACATGAACTTGCCTTTGCGTTTCACAATTGATTTCTTATCCATCTGGGCAGACAATTTACCTACCTGTCTTGCCTGAGACCATTTTAAAAGGGTGAATATATTCATGGCAACATGATCGAGCATGTAAAGCATGTGATGCAGGAGGGTTGCTGCTCCTGTGGGACTGTTCTCAATGAAAAGCAGTCTTTTGTGGCTTCTTCTGAAAAGAGAAAATTGCCTATTTTCTTATCAAATCGCACATTCCCAGAGGAATCATGCATACACACACACACACACACACACACACACACACACACACACACACACACAGACACTCAGTAGTATGGCTGTTCACATAGCGTGATTGTGTTTGAGTAAACATGTGGAGCTGTGAGTATTGTGCATCCTTAGCATGCCTCCGGGAGCCAACTCAAGACTCCGCTCAGACACCAACACACTGACACTTGCACCCAAGCTGACATAAACACACACATGTTGCTATACAAACAGGACAGCCCCCTGTAAACCCCACCTTTACAAGTTAGACCCTTATAAATAAATCACTCCTCAGCCCAGCCTCACCTGCTTCTGTTTACATCACTGAAATATGCATGCCACCTTTATTAACATTTAAGGGCGGATGCCAAGCAATTGCAGGTGCTTTCACACATCAGGTCACATATTAGCTAATCCTTGCACCATCATTTGTACTGTATGATCAAATTAGTGATGTTATGTTATACAGAAAGATTTTTTTCCTTGTTATACTTCATATTAATGACTGACGTTTATAACATTGGGCAAATTCAATATCGTGAAACAGTGCCTTATTCATGTCCCTCAAGTTTGTCAGAGGCTGCAGTGAGAAATGTATATTGTGATTGAGGGCTACAGTATATTTAAAGTAACAGAATTAATTCAACTTCAAATGTATAAGGCAAAAAATTACGATAAGTAAATAAATAAATAAAATGACATATATAATATATACTGTATATTCTTAGAAATTTATATCTACAGAAAAAAAAATGGCTCGGGAACTTTAGCATTCGGAAGCAAGGAGAAAAAAAATGAGCGGAGCCAAATGAGAGGGGCAAGCAAAGTCAATGTGTCACGGTGTTCTTGGGTATACCTCTTGCATTTCCACCCAAAAAGACTTTGGAGAAACTCCCAGTCTACAATTTGAGGGGGAATACAGATATTCATCAAACCTGTCTGGGGAAATTCTCCTGGACCCGATGGTATCCACACCTGAAGACGGGGAACCGAGTGGCTCTGATGAGTCAGATAAATCTTCTCTGTTCCTCAGGAACACTGGGACTTTGGCTTATCAGAACAATGTTAGATAGTAATAGAAATGTTGAATTTTAGTGTAGTTGTGACAGATATTATACCCCAAAAATTAGACCTCAATTTTGTTTTCATGTGATCTAAATCATGTATATTCAAAGAGAGAATCTAAGCAAGTAATCAGACTGATTATTAGATCAATGGAAAACAACAACATAAATGCTTTATGCTATGGATGATTGATGGCTGGAAGGAAGGAAATGATGGATAGATAAATACACAGTATAAATGGTGGTCTGGATAACAGATGCCCACCACACAGTTGACCAATATTGTCCTTTTTCTACTGTGAGACCTGTGCCGTACAATGAATGAGCTGAGATTCAGAGGCTACAGAGGTGATTCCCACTGTGTTCAGTATTCATTCATTCATTCAACAGGATGAAAAAGTATCATTTTAAACTATTTGTCTACATGTACCACTGCTTGATTGTGTAAGCTTGCGGGCACAGTGGTGTCAGGTGAGACCTGATGTGTTTCAGTGAGACATGCGTGTCAACAGTCGCCAGGGAGCGAGTACTCGCTTGTCACTGTGAGAAAGTGAGAGAGGTGGACCAGTATGGAGCCAGATCGGCCTCAAAAATAACACATTTGCAAAACAAAATTCAGAAATGCACAGCACAATTTACATTTACAAAATCCGATTCGTAAATTCAAAACACAATTCATAAATACACAAGTAAAAGCATAAATATTCCCCCAAATGCATCTTACCTACATACATTTAAAATGTTTACACAAATATGTATATATACATTTCTTGAATTAATTTCCATCACACATTTATGAATAATGGTACATGTATTTATGGATCGTTGAATCTGCATTTGCAAATCATCACACATGCGTGGACTGCTTTGAATTTGTGTGCGGTATTTTTGAGACCTTCCAGGCAGCTTAAGATTCATAAATATCTTTTTTTGGAGGATGTTCCGTTCAGCCAATCGCGGTGAGCTTTTAATCCACCAATCAAAACGCTCTTTACTGAACAGACTCAAGAAGCTCAACGCTGCGCTTGTACTGGGCCAGTGTTCCATGATCGGGTGTTGATTGTAAAAGACATTTTAAGGAGCAGTGTGGGCAGTACTCTGGAAATGTAATTAAATTACTGATTACGGATTACTCCTTTTAAAAGTAATCATGTTACTGTTCTGATTACTTTATTTCAAAAGTAATTAGTAATTACTAGTTACTGTTACTTTATTCTCCATTACATTTATGAAATCCCAGCATACACGCTTCCGATAAATATTTGTTATTAAAGCATTGACATTCACAGAACACTGTTATTTTAACTAAAGCAAGCAACTGCTGCGTGCATGGTTTGGTATTGTAATGACCCGGCAGTGAGCGCTAGCAGCCAGGTGCATTATCCAAGTCCAAGTCCAAGTCTGCTTTATTGTCAATTCTTCCACATGTACAGCACATACACACAGAGAAATGAAATTGCGTTACTCTCAGACCCTTAGTGCATACAGATAACATAAATACAGAATAAATACAAAATACAAAATACAACTAGACAAATATACAAATAAGGTCAAATGTAAAAAACTAATATGATAAGCACAAGCATTATGGCAGATAGGTCAAAACCAGTAAAGGAAACAACAAGTTGCAGAAATGTGATTGTAGTGCAAAAATGATTGTAAGTGCCAAAAGAGCTTATTCACGATGATTAAAGGACAGTGTGTGGTGTTGTGTATTGGGAGGGGGGATTGGGTGGGAGAGTCGCTTAGAGGGTCAGAGTCAGGTGGTGCGTGGGGCAAGAGGGGACCAGACCAACAGGATAGAGGGGGGACAAGGTCGGGAGGGAGTTCAGCTTCCCGACAGCCTGATGGATGAAGCTGTCCTTCAGTCTGCTGGTCATGGCCTGGAGACTCCGCAGTCTCCTCACTGATGGCAGCAGACTGAAGAAGCTGTGTGTAGGGTGGGTGGGATCACCTGCAATGCAGAGGGCTTTGCGGGTGAGAAGGGTGTTGTAGATGTCCTGAAGGGAGAGGAGAGAGGCACCAACGATCTTCTCAACTGCTCTCACTATGCGTTGAAGTGTCTTACGGCAGGACGCGTTGCAGGCGCCATACCACACAGTGATGAAGCTGGTCATGATGCTCTCGCTGGTGCCTCTGTAGAAGGTGCACATGAGGGGGGCCGGGGCTCTGGCTCTTCTCAGTTTGCGAAGGAAGTAAAGACGCTGCTGTGCTTTCTTGGCCAGAGCTGCGGTGTTGTCAGCCCAGGAGAGATTCTCTGTGATGTGCACACCCAGGAACTTGGTGCTGCTCACCCTCTCCACAGTCACACCATTGACGGTCAGAGGAGTATGCTGAGTGCGCACTCTCCTGAAGTCAACAACAATCTCCTTCGTCTTCTCCACATTCAGAGAGAGATTGTTGTCACTGCACCACCCGGCCAGGAGGCTCACCTCGCTCCTATAGTTTGTCTCACCTCTGTTGCTAATGAGACCCACCACATGTGTCGTCCGCAAACTTAATGAAGAGGTTGGATTTGTGTGACGGTGTGCAGTCGTGGGTCAGCAGCGTGAAGAGGAGGGGGCTCAGCACACATCTTTGGGGGGCCCCAGTGTTCAGTGTGATGGTGCTGGATGTGTTGCTGCCGACCCGAACTGGAAGTCCAACAGCCAGTTGCACAGCGAAGTGTTGAGCCCCAGCTGGACCAGTTTGTGAATGAGCTGTTGAGGGATGATTGTGTTGAATGCTGAACTGAAGTCTATGATCAGCATTCTGACGTTTGAGTCTTTTTTGTCCAGGTGTGTGAGGGCTGAGTGGAGGGTAGTGGCGATGGCGGCATCGGTCGAGCGTTTGGACCGATATGCAAACTGGAAAGGGTCCAAGGAGGGGGGGAGGGCAGACTTGATGTGGAGCATGACTAGCCGTTCAAAGCACTTCATGAGGATGGGGTAAGTGCAACTGGACGGTAGTCATTGAAGCAGGATGGAGACGACTTCTTCGGGACTGGAATGATGGTGGTAGCTTTGAAGCATGTGGGGACAACAGCCTGACTTAGCGAGATGTTGAAAATGTCTGGGAAGACATCGGTGAGTTCCACTGCACAGTCTCTCAGTACATGCCCAGGAATGTTATCAGGACCCGGAGCTTTGCGTGCGTTGATTCTGCTGAGGGATCTCCTCACGCTGTCATGACGGACAGCATCATCAGCTGGTCGCCGGGAGGAGGTGGAGTCTTCCGTGCAGTGGTGCTGTTTTGTGCCTCAAAGCAAGCGAAGAAGATGTTCAGTTCGTTCAGCAGAGGAGGATGGTGATGCACAGGTGCGTGGTGGGGGCGTCTTGTAGTCGTAATGGTTGTATCCCCTGCCCCAGGCTTCGGTGTCTTGCTGTCGCTGAAAAGATGGGCTATTCCTGGACAGTACTGCATTATGGGTATTTGTTTAGAGTTGTTTTATGTGTTAATTAAGCAAGATGGTTGGGTTTTTTGCGTTAGCAATGTTATTTGTGTTTTCGGTCAAGTTAGTTTCGGTTGGGTTTGGTTCATTTCCTGCCTTTATACCACAGTGTGGCTGTCACCGTCAGGGAGAGAGATGTTCGGGGCGCACTTGGCGAATGGCCTGCGTTTTGTATGTTCTTAATCGTGTTTAGGAACGCATAGGAGACAGGATGAAGTCCTGCATCCTGCTGATTGTTTGACTGTGGCTGTGTTCCTAACGACCCTCATGGCCTTGCGGTGTCTGGGACATGACGGTTCGCCTTCTCCCCTCCCTAATTACGTGTCGTACTGGCGCTCGCTTCGTCTCGTCTCTCCGTCCTCTTTGCCCCTCTTCCCGTCTTAACTGCCTCCGTTCCTCCACATGCACTTCTTAGACCGCCCGCGTTTCCTCAGTTATGCGTTCCTGCCACCAATCTGTTCATGTGTATTCTTTTTTCGCACTGATTACAATTCCTCCCACTCCATTATGCTTTATACGTTCGCCGCATCCAGCTCCCCGGGTACCCTGCTGTCTTCTACACCCACGTGCTCCAATCTGTCCTGTTCTCCCCTCGGTGTTCCGTCCCCGCTTTCCTTCTCTCCCCCCCCTTCGATATTGTTCTGTTGTTGTTGTTAGTCGTAGTCGTATCCGGTTCGCGTCACTTTGATCAGGCATTCACAGCGATTCCCCCGCGCGCCGGCTGCTTTCGCCCCCCACCCGTGCCCGCGCGTTGCCCGCGGATGCCCACCCCACCTCCCACCCGTGCGTCACCGTCCTTTTTTTCTGTTTGATGGCAATTTTCTTATGATGATCGCCGGTCGCCCTGGTATTTTTCCCCTTATTGCCATGTTTCGCCGCGACATCGTTGTTTACTGATTGTTTCTCAGCCCCTCCTCCCTGTGTTACTCTCCGTGTTCCGACCCGACCCCGTTCTCCTATACGACCGCTGGCCTGGGCTCTAACTTTGTCCCACTGCCCCTTCCTTCCCTCCCACCCCCCTTTCCTCTCCGGCCCCTGCCATCCGATCCAAACTCAACCCCGCCGCTTCCTCCCTGGCTGAGTGTGGTTTTCCTCCTCCCGTTCTCCCTTTTCCCTTGTGTGTTCCGCCATCCCCTCGGTGTGCTAGTGTCATGCTGATCCAAGTTCATTGCGAATTGATAGCCTCCTACTAACACAACCCCCAGCACCCCTTACATAATTGTTGTTCTTACATGAACTATCTGGCCCCTTCTTTGAGCACTACCGATGCTCTGCCTCAACAGGTTCTGTGCCCCAATTTGGTGTTCCGCTGCCGGTCCAGGTCGCTGTATTTTTTGCGAACGATTATAATCCTAGTGTTTTGTTGTCGCCCTGTATCCGGTGCTCAAAACAAGGCGTACCCATTTAATTGTCCGTACCGCAAGCACACGATCATGGCAACACTGCACAGTCCCCGCGCAGCGTTGAGCTTTCTGGATGTCTGTTGTTCAGTTCCAGAGTTTGAGTGGTGAATAAAAGCTCACCGCGATTGGCTGCCCCGGCACATCTCCCACCCAGATATTTATGCATCTGCCCTGCCCGGACGGTCCCAAACTACCACACCCCACTTCCAAGCCGTCACGCCATGTGTGAGCTTTGCAAATGCATATTCACACTATCCATAACCAGTACCCATTATCCTAAATGTTGTGCGGCATTACTCAAGCACATTTATCTATACACCTTAGTACAAAAGTAAACACATTTTAAATGTATTTAGGTCAAGATGCCTTTGTGTGCGCCTTTGGGGAACTCTTATGCTTTACTTGTGTATTGTATGCTTGTGTTGAAGTTACGCACGGATTTTGTTAAAGTAATTGTGACTGTGCATTTCTGAATTTTGTTGCAATGTGTTAATTTTTTGCGGCGACGGGCTCCAAATAGCCAGTGTGCCACAACGGCAGAAACAGGCTTTTTGGGGGTTTTCACTCACATCTCCTAGCCCCAACCAATAGCAACAAGTTACGCTGTGTTGTAACAATCTGTTCTTTTTTTTGCATGCGGTAGCTGTTGTCTAGTCGTGGCTTGGCCGCCTCTACCCACCAACCACCCCACCACCACCAAGCCACCAAGTACGTGTCACCCAACCATGCTGCCCTCCTTTAGCGTACACAATAAAACCACCAACAACACATCCACACCCACAACAACGTCATATTTGAACCAGATTACATGAACATTTAAAACACCAATTTTTCTATTTTAATATATTCTAAAATGTATTTAGTTTTTTTTACTAAAAAAGTGGTTTTCTAACATTGTCAATGGCTGAAAGGAAGGGCCCTCTACAACCTCATGTTTCCTCGACAAGCCTTTAAGTGTGTGCCCATGTATACAGTACGTGCGGGAGAGACCATTCTTCACTGTGGACTTTTAAATATTTAATCAAAGTCCACACACTTAGTAGTGGGAGCAAGCAGTCCAGCAAGAGCAAGTATGCTGTGAGAAGAAAAGGAAAGAGACAAAGAGAGGGAAGTGAGTCACACAGACCATGTCAGAGGAAAGCATGTGTGATCTTTAAGGGGAACCTTGTTTGGGAACCACAGGAACATGTACTATGACATGATTTGATTCGTGAGGCACCTCCCCAAAACAAAAGCATCAGGTCTATTAAAATTTGATGATCATGTTTCCGGTGCAGAAAAAAATACTGCTGGACTCGACATGAATAAAGTCATGATGGATTTATGAGAAAAGCATTAAAGTGAAGCTTGATGGAGATGTAGAATGGACCATATAATGCAGTAATAGTTTCATTTTACAATAATCTTAAGGTCATCAGTATTTGAAGAATTACTTGTATAGATTAATTAACACTGTTTAATTTAGTTCTGTAAAAGTAACTATTACATTAATAATTATTTTATTAAATAAAACAATAATAAGACAATTCATTAGTTTGTATTGTTTGTAATCTACTATTAATGTTGGGGGGTGTTATGATTTAGTTGTTGTTGTAGTAATATGTGATGTAATATTATTTATATAACAATACTTATCTTGTAATTCAGCCTGTTTTCCAGAATTTTGCATTTAATCAGGATTAAGCAGTAATAAGTGATATGATCAGCATGTGTTGTTTGTTTTTTAAATACACAGTAGAAGTCCGGTCCCACTTTATATTAGGTGGCCTTAAAAAGATTAAAGGAGGTACATATGATGCCAATTTCCATTTTCTTTCTCTTGTGGAGTGTTACAACGCTCACGGAGCCCCCGACACTTAAAAGAAGATCTGTAAATTTGCAAAGACTAAAGTCTCAAAACCAAAGAGAGATTCTTTATAAAAGTTAAGAGTCGCCACGCCCTCCTAAAACGGCTCGTTCAAACACGCCCCACATATCTACCTCGCTAAGCCGGGGCTTTCGTTCATGCTAGGCCGCTGTGTTTTTCGTTGGGAAAGCGAAACTACTTTGTTTGGCCTTCCAAAAGAGGACGATATCCGCTTCGTCATGCCTGGAGCTGATCCGTGCTGTCGCTGAGGAAAATATCAACTTAGTGCTGTGGATCGCCGGGCACATTTTATGGAGGACTGTTTACTGATCCTGGAGAGTAACGTTAGACTAAAATGCCAGCAGTTCTAACTCACGTAAGTACGTTTTCTTTTATCATTTGCCACAGATTCCACAAACCCACCGCAACGACCCCGAGTTTTGGGCAGTGTAGAGTAGCGCTTGGTGTTTGTCATTTTTTTCCGATCACAAATGCAGACAGGGTTTATGTTTACGCGGAACGATGCAATGCAACGCAACGCGTAAAAAGACAGTATAAGTCATTATAATCAGTAATTATGTCCCCACTGGATGCAATAAATGCTTCATTTGTAATGTGTTTGAATGTTTTTGTGTCGTCGCTCCTGCTGGGACACGCCATCACAGTATGGTGAGGGGCGAAACATTTCCGTCTCGCGTTGAGGTATTCGTCAATCACAACGCACTGGATAGCTGACCAATCAAAGCACACCTCACTTTTCAGAACGATGAGTTTGTAAAATCGACGCGTTTCAAAAAGGCGGGGCAATAATTGGGGAAACAATAATGTACAGTATGTGGAAAATCTGTTTTTTTTATCTTAAACCACATAAACACATTTCATTCACCAAATACACAAAATAATGTTATTGTTTAGCAGCATCATATGACCCCTTTAAATTAATCATTTGATGCAATGCACTTATTTTTACATTGTTCTTTTATTTAAAAATTACCTGCATGTAATTACATATGTAATAAATTTCTGTAATTACATTTATAACTAAACTGTTGGCTCATCCCTTACACCTTAACCAACCCTTAAACCTACCCATACACCAAACCTGTCCCTAACCTTACCCACCTCAATAGCAGCAAAACAAACACAATGATCCAACACAACATCCAAATAGCCAAGCAACAGTGTTTTGGTAAGCACTTTATTAAGGTGTCCTTGTTACACTTTACATGCACTTACTATAATAATTACAATTAATTATGCATAATTACATGCAAGTAACCCAAGACCAAACCCTAACCATATAGTAAGTACAATTAGTTAATTAATATTACTCAGTACTTAAATGTATAAAATACATTGTAACAAGGCACTTAAACATAAAGTGTATCGGTTTTGCAATAAAATATGAACACAATAAGTACATTGTATCAAATGCTTAATTAAATGTAAGTACATAGTAGTTAAAGACACCTAATATAAAGTGGGACCAAAATCTCTGTAGTCATCGAGCAGAGGTCACACAACTATGCATGAAATATTCATTGAGTATGTTTAAGAATCTATTAGCTGCTGCGTGTACATGCGCATACTCCTGCTCAAGTGTGACGGCAGGTGTAACCTTGTTGTGGGACTCTGTTAGAACACCCAGTCTGGGGTCGAGAGATTCAGGGATGGTGTGCGGTTACCGTGGCAATGTTTCACACCCATCTGGAGTTGAATGTAACCCCTGTGGCATGGGTTCACACACATGTTTAGGACACAAGAAAAAGGTGTGAACTAGATGTGAGAAGAAATGAGGATGCCTTTGGCTTGATTAATAATTGGTAAACGAATTATTAACTGTCAAAGTGCTGAAAACAGGACCCCATAATGATTATTTTTGCTTATTTTTTGCCATTTGTATTTCTACTGTATACAATGTGTGCTTGATCATTTAGCATGATATGTGACCCTGGACCACAAAACCAGTCATAAGGGTCGATTTTATACGCATTTGGACGACTGAATAAATAAGCTTTCCATTGATGTATGGTTTGTTAGGCAATATTTGGCCGAGATACAACTATTGGAATATCTGGAATCTGAGGGTGCAAAAAAATCTAAATATTGAGGAAAATCGCCTTTAAAATTGTCCAAATTAAGTTCTTATCAATGCATATTACTAATCAAAAATTAAATTTGTATATATTCACGGTAGGAATTTTACAAATTTAGCAGGAACATGATCTTTACTTTATATCCTAATGATTTTTGGCCTAAAAGAAAAATCAATAATTTGACCCATACAATGTAGTTTTGGCTATTGCTACAAATATACCCAGCGACTTAACACTGCTTTTGTGATCCAGGGTCAATATAGAGACATTAACATTATTACAATGTAAATACAAATGTTTTTCTAATGAGGTAAAGATAAATGATATAAAAGTAAATTTAAACATTACAATTTAATAATAGTTAATACAATTATATTATTATTAGTTAGTATAGTAGTAGTTAGTTAGTAGTATTAAATACATATATGTTAAAAGATTATTTTAAAAAGATTTTTTTAGGGATAAGAGCTTGAATTTCTTAGAATTTTTGTTTTTGTAGTTTTTGTATGACAGAGCAGATGATAATGTATTGCTCATTTTCAATTATCAGACACTGGAGTATTAACTCACCAAAAGCCACTGAACAATTAACTTCTTTCCTGCCTCCAATAATGAGCACAACAACATGTCCCCAGTGCACCTGTGAGTACAATTCATTAACAACCCTCCCTCCCTCCCTTTCTTTCTTCTCTCTCTCTCTCTCTCTCTCCCTCTCTCTATGACCAAGAGAAATAATGGAATAGAGACGATCACAGTGGTGTTTAGTGAAGTATTTTTCCTTCCTTTCTGTTCCTGTCCTTTCATTTTATCTTTTTTTTCAAGCATGGTTCTCTTCTTGTATAATAAACGGAATGACATGTGTAAGGGAGGTTTTGTGTGTATTGAAACCATTGGCCGTGTTCTCCGGCACTGCGACATAAAGGTCTTGTGCTCAGTGTTATGTTCTGGTGACTCCATTTTGGAGGTGAATGAGAAGATCAGGAAATCCGTGTCAGAGGGTTCACGGGTCAAAGGTTGTGCTGGGGACAGACGATGTAGCCTTTGGGGCACTGTGGTGAGATTTTCAGTATTTGCTTGGAGGGATTTCTGTACTTCTACACTATCATTGCTTTATAATCATTTTGCCAAAATTGTTTAAGTAATTAAAGGGGTCATATGATGCGAATTTCAAGTTTTCTTTTCTCTTTGGAGTATTACAAGCTGATTGCGCATAGATAAGATCCTTTCCTTTTTTTTTTTTTTCTGTAAAGTTGCAAAGACTAAAGTCCAAAACCTAGAGATATTATGTGTTGCGTTGTCTTTTAAGGTTAAAGGAAATGTTCGTAAACTTAACGTAAAATAACTAGTATCTTTTCAGATTTTCTAAAAAAAAAATTCTTGTAGTGATAATATTAATGATAACATCACAGTGGCATCAGTCATTGCAGTTGTGAGATGACAAAGAACCCTCAATAAATCAGTGGTGTTAGAAGTTCATAAATCATGTCAGTAAAGAAATTAATATATAAGCCAGTTTATGAGTCTGGGGCCAAATGTTTCAGTCATCTCTGCGCACTGAAGGGACAGAGAAGAGGAAAGAAAAGAATCCTCCCTAAAATAGGATTCATCTGTTCTGAACGTCTTTCTTTCACACACATATATGGTATAATGCGTGAGATAAATGCAGCCTAAAGTTTATTTTCTCCAAATCAAGAACACCACCACCACCATTTTTTAAGCAGAATGTGTTTTTTTTTTTTTGTATACTTAAGGCCTTTTTGAAAGTTATGCACTACTAAAGTTTGGGGTTGGTATATTATATACTGTATATTTGAAAGAAATCTCTGATGCTCGCCAAGGCTGCATTTATTTGATCAAAAATACAGGAAAAAAGTAATACTGTAAAATATGAGAACAATTTAAAATATTTGCTTTCTATTTTAATATATTTTACAATGCAATTTAATACGGTGAAAGCTGAATTTTCAGCTGTTAACCATTTGATGCACAACATGGGTCTAAAGTGACCCATTAATTTTTTCTAGATCTTTGCAAGAAAATCATTTCACCATACAGAATTCCTCAATTAACTTGTTTTTGATAATCACAAATCCTTATTTACATTTTTTCTTTCTTACTTTTTGAATACAAATGTTTGTGTCACTACCCTTCTAATGCACAACATGGGTCTGAAATGACCCGTATTCATTTCCTATGTTATTTCAGACATGGGTGAGTGTTTCTTTGCTGAATCTCTGAAATATATATTTTTTTCTTTCTATCATTTATTATTCCAGGTAGTCTTTAAATATGTTGTTTTTAACTTCCAAACATTATTTCGTTTATTTTTCCTTCCTTACTTTATAAACAAACACAGTTTTTGTATTTCTACATCAGTTTTACACACAAGGGTCTAAAATGACCCATAATAATTTCTAATGTTATTTCAATCATGCCTGAGCGATTATTTGCTGAATCTTTAAAAGAAATGCATTTTCTCATTTATTATTCCAGGTATTCTTTAAAAATCTAGTTTTTGATTTCCACAAATCATTATGTTTATTTTTCCTTTCTTACTTTATAAACAAACACAGTTTTTGTATTTCTACATCACGTTTACACACATGGGTCAAAAATGACCCATATAGAAATTTTCTGCAAGCAGGAACATATTTACTGCAGAAATCTTTTCACCTGCCCCACATTTCACAACTCAACATGGCTGCTTTTGTATAATTGATGCATTTAGTCTTATTTTATAGTTTATTACCACAGAAATTATTTGATATATTGTGAAAGATAACTGGATATAATATTTGAATGTTAGGCTAAGGTTACCTTGACCTTGAAATCTATTACTAGTGAGACAGAGAAACATGTCCAATACTATTAGCTAGCTTGTTGTTGACATTCTATTTTAGCTTGCTAATGTTAGCTAGGTCAACAAAATAAGTCAAAATAATATGTTATTATATACAAATATATCATTGCTATCATTGAGGAAACCTCGTATCTCCACATTTCATCATTTTTATTTGTTGTCATAAATCAGTGCTATTGGTCACCCTTTATGTCTGTCAGTATTCCTGAAAAGTAATGGTTTTGGACATACAAGGTTTCTGTCTGACAGCAACTATATATAATCAGTATATCAACTGCTTGTTGTGCACTCTTTATCTAGAGTGTTAGTATGGCTGATCCCAGACATTCTAGATTAACGGCTGAAATGTTTGTAGAGATGCTGCATGATGAACAGGATAAGGAAGATGAGGCATTTTTTTTGTCTTGATTCAGAGTCTGAAATATCTGATGTTGATGACCTAGAGACTATGTGCCACAGGGTCAGTCTGGTTTTGTGGGTGTAAATCCAGCTCTCCTAGATGAAGAAGACTCATGTGATGACATTGAAGACTTGTCCGATGAGTCCTCTGAAGAGCAAACTCAGACCCAGTCCAATAGATTGAGTAAAAATGGTTTGCACATACTCATGTAAGCGGAGAACATGGAGGTGGCCCATGGTTCTGTGGTACAATGTGCTGGATGTTGCCACCCTCAATGCCTACACCAGAGGCAGCGCATCTCTGTCCGCGAACCGAGCCCAGTCCTGCAGAGTTCATCTCAAAACCCTAATCAAAAACCACATGAACAAACTAAACAAGGTCTAGGGTATAAGGGTTACTGCTACAGCAGGTGAGTTTTTATCAAGGTTGGAGCAAAACTCTGCAGGACTGTGGCTCTCCAGGACCAACGTTGGCCACCCCTGGCCAACACCAACTTCACTACTCAACACCCTGATTACATGGCTGGTGTGATCAATGCATGACAACTATTCATCAAGGAGCTGGTCAAAGAGCTTGTAATGCCACATATGAAGAGGTGCTTGGAGGGCACACCCCACCTTCAAAACCATATTACAGAGGCAATGGGAAGATGTGGGATAAAAAACAAAACACAGCCACCACCCGGCCACAGGTATACATCAGGCAGGTGGGTCAATCGGTACAAAAGATACAGGATCTGCCAAGCTGCCAAAGACAGACAAGTCAGCAGCAGGTGTTCCCAGTGTCAGGCCTGTGTGCAAGGAGCACAAACCGGTAGTTGTCATTTGGGAGGCATGTAAGCACTGAGATGGCAATTTGAAATGGTGCTGTACCCACGTGATTTTATTTTGTTCATTTTATTTTCATCTATTCGGCCACATTCACTACAGTTCACTACAGTTGCACTACAGACAGTTTAATTTCAGTGTTATCAGTTATCAGTGATATGTCTATGTTATGTGTGACAAAGTGGCAAATAAACACATTTCAAGTGTTAAATATGTTGGTCTAAATAAATGCTAAAATAATTATTTTAACAAAATGTCTTTATTCTTTTGTTTTATCATGCTTGCATAGATGGGTCATTTTTGACCTGTGTGTGTGAAGTTGATGTAACACAAAACCTAGGAAAAAAATAAATATTAATTTGTGGTCATTGTAAAAAAGATATTTTAAATATTCATGGATCATTGAATTTATAGATCAGGGAATATCGAATGCTGAAATAAACTGGTTTCAAAAGATTACAAAAAAAGCCCAGCGAAGTATGAAATAACATAAGAAATGAATACGGGTCATTTTAGACCCATGTTGTGTATTAGAAGGGGTTTCCATAGCTTGTGCATCAAAGGGTTTACTTTTTTTTTTGCGAAAATATTACGCATGGGTATTTAAATACAGTAGATCTTTTGTAACATTACAAATGCCTTTAATGCCACTTTTGATCAATTTGATGCATCTTTGCTGAATAAAACTATTAATTTATTTAAAAAACACCCGTCACTGCATTTTGTTATTATTGCACATATGGACAAGAAAAAAATTACATTTTATTTAACAGGGCTTTTAACCACATGGTATGGCTATATTACACTTACACTATGTGTTATCTCTGTATGCTGTATGTTTAACCTACACAGTGTTGACTAAATATGGAACATATTCAAATGCCCTTGTATCTAGTTGTCTTCTGTTTCCCTCTCTTCGCCCCTCTCTCTTTGTCTGTTTGTCATTTCTTGTCATCTTTGCAGAAACAGCCAGAGGACAAGAAGCCCTGGAACACCTTGGAGATTCACTGAAAAATTTACTCTGTAAGACTGCCGGAGTGACATTGAGGATCTGCATTATGAAGAAATGTGAGTAAGAAACCTCCATTTATAAGAATTAATGTAGTGTTCAGGTATTTTCACATTGGTTATCTAACATATTCCATTTAGCAAGAAACAGGTGAGAATTGCAGCAAATTTGTAGATTGGTTTAGAATGGAAGGGTATGGATCGGGACGCGGTAATATTTCAAACTCAATCAATCCTCCCAGTACACCTGTCTCATTAACTGTGGTCTGTGGTAGCCACTTCTGAATGCATCTCACTCTCACTGGACAGACCTTGAGTCAGCAAGGTTATTTAGCTGAATACACATCCACTCATCACACTGTAGGAGGGAAACAAACAAGCGCACACACATACACTCATGTAATCAAAGGTGTAAAGTGCTGAAGTCCATGAATTCTTTGATAGCACCTGATAAAAGCGAGGAGATCTCTTTGACTTGTCTTAAGAGAGGGCAGTAAAGGCAAAGACAAACCAGGAGGCCTCAGGTCAATTAGACGCAAGCAGTTTGTTTGAACTGTGTTGACGGTCTTTCTTCCCTTCATCATACAATCAACAAACCCCCTAGGAGTGAAAGACGCAGCTTCTTGTTTCAGAGGTGCAACACCACTGCAGAGTGACTGATGGACAGGTCAATGATTGCAGGCAGACGCAGTGCAGTTTATGATTTTCAGCAGAGGTTATGCATGGACAGGATACAGGTGCTGTTTGTGGTGCTGCTGCAAGCACATCTGGCCGGCTGGTGGTTTGTGGTATCGGTGCAGCCTGTGACTCCATTTATAATAGAGATTACCATTTGTTTTGGATGACATTTTTGAAATCTGACAATGTTTTAAAATTGGACAACGTTCACTTCAGACATATTGAGAGGTCATCAAAATAACTTCTGACCACAAAACACTGTGTACATTTTTGGGAAGAACACAGCTGTCCAATCTAAACATTTGCGCAAGGCGTTTCATGAAACATCTTCAATACTGTATGCTTATGCCTTGATAAGAAAAAAGTCTCAGGTTACTTATGTAACCATGGGTTCCTGAGTAGGGAACGAGACACTGCGTCCTCCTGAGGGGTCGCTATGGGGACGCCTCGCGTGAAGTGTCTGAAGCATAATTGAAAAAACACCAATCGTTGGCGGCGACAGCCATGACGTCCATACCGGTGCGACCACAGTATAAAGAGGCGCCGGGGTCATCCGCTTCTTTGTCTGAAGCTTGCGTCCGAAGTATGGCAGGAAACCTAGAGGACGCAGTTTCTCGTTCCCTACTCAGGGAACTATGATTTCATAAGTAACCTGAGACGTTCCCTTTTAAGGGAACTTCGAACTGCGTCCTATAGTGGTCGCTATGGGGAACGGTATACCCAATCCACCATGCTGAGGGGAGTGCATGCCGGAACCATGTCGAGCACTAAGTACCAACTTTACCATATTGCTATGGGAGTTGCCCCTGGGACGTTAGACGCTGTCAGTGACGTTATTCCCTACGGACAAAGGCCTAGGCTACATACCCCAAAAAAACTTACCTGTTAGGGCCAGACACCTGGGCCCGGGGTAGAGCTCAAGGCTTGGATCATAAAGGATTCCTTTAAGGGGATACGACCCAGAACCTAGTATCACACTAAGTCTTGGTCTGTCACACAGGGGCTACCGCACGTTATCTTTGTATGTGCTGAAAGAACTGTCTCAACAGACCCCTAATAGCAACACCCTATTAAAGTAGGTATCCAGAGGATACATAGGAGGAGTGGTGCCAAAGGCAGAACCGGGATTTTAAACCACTCAAAAAGAGCACGAAGTCTTGCGCGTAGCTTTTACCATAAAGGATTTTTCGAAAAGTGGGCAAAGCATAACGTGCACAATTACCACTTATGTGGATTTTAGAAAAGTGGGAAAAGCAAAGTGGCACTTACCCGCTAGGGATTTTAGAAAAGGTGGGCAAAGCATAACGTGCACACACATGAATACCATTCTAGGGGTTCTCGTAGCACCCTGAAAAGGCAGCCTATAGATAAAAATAGCATATCCCCAGACACTATATCTACGGCTATAATGCTAGAGTGGCTAGCAGTAAATCTGTAGCTAGGGGAGAACATCCAGCTCTCAATGGAGAGGGAGCTCAACTTACAGCATGTTCCCATGGTGGAACAGCTAGCAGTTATTCAGCTGAGGGAGCAACACACTCAGCTCTCAAACCGAGACGGGGCTCGACCTGCAGCATGTTCCAAACTGGAACAGCTAGCAATAGTTTACTTAGCGGTGGGGGCAACACACCTAGTTCTCAGACGAGAAGGGGCTCGACCTACAGCATTTTCCAATGCTGGAACACTAGCAGTAGTTTACCTTGGCTGAGGGAGCACAAACCCAGCTCTCAACGAGAGGGAGCTCGACCTGCAGCATGATTGAAAAATCAGAGGTGTAAGCATACTGCAGTCTAGCCAAACTTTCATTCCAGGTAACCCTTTGATAAAGGGGAGCATTGCTCAATACTACCACGAGGATAGCCCATGGAGCGAGGAATCTAACTCTTCAGAGAGGATTAACGCTCGAAAGAGACATCATACTCACAATAACCCTCAATGGTGAGGGGGGTGATGCCTCAAGGGGATATCCTGGTGATCGGGAAAAAACCCTCAGGGCGACCCGGACAAGATGTCTTTAACTTATGAAGGATGATGTTATATAGGAAAAAAAGTGAAATCACCCACAAAAGGACTTTCGCTGGGATTTACAGACGGGTCACAAATCACAAATAAGGCCTTTAAACTCCCCAAAATAGACACATAATAGACTTTGCTTAAATTACACTGAGAAAAAAAAAAAAAAAAAAAAAAAATAATATATATATAGATATATATATATATTATATATATATATATAATATATAGGTATACTGTAAAAAATGACCGTGAATTTAAGGGTAAAAGACTGTAAAAATGCTACAGTAATAACCTGTTAAATGGTTAACGGTAAATTCCCCCTACTATATACGGTGAAAAACTGGATTGGACATTACATGTATTGGACATTAATTTTACGGTAGTATACCGTTTTTTTGAAAGTGAAAAAGACTGTATAATTTACAGTGATTAACCATAAATTGACATTCCCAGAATTCCCTGCATTAAATTTCAAATTGATGTTTTTTTGTTGAAATAACTAGTTTTGTCTTATCAGTTTTGTAGATTAGGGTTGTGTGTTACACCTAATGTGTTAAATTAATGTTTATTGCATTATTTTCACGTCTTGTATGTTACCATGATAGTGTTTAGTTGTCTGTGTGAATGACACTGTGCACCTTCTACACATGTTATCATTTAAAAGCTGCTGGTGATGGGCTTTGGTTCATCATGTGACTTTCTCATCAACCCCTGCATTGGTGGTTATCAGTGTTTTACAAAGGTACAAAACAGATTTCAGTACTTCAATAGGTAGTATATGAATAAACAAATTATATCTAGTTTAATGAAATTATGGTATGAACGGTAATTTATTTAAGTTAAAACCTAAAACGTTGCTACCATATTTTTTATGGTAAAATTCTGGCAACCATAGCTGCTGTTTTTTTACCGTAAATTTTACGTATTTTTTTTTACAGTGATATACTGTATATATTCCAGTAATTGTGTCTTTTTTAGAAAATCAAAGTGGCATCCCAAACTTGGTCAGAAATTTCATAGCTCACCCCCCCCCCCCCCCCCCCCGAAAATGGATCATCAATTCTTAAAAACCAAAATAATTGCTCTGTGACTTTCCTCTGTTTTCTTTTCTCTCAAGAGTTTTAGGAGAACCTCTAGCTACGTTGGTGCTTAAATTCCAACTCCTTACGTTCATGAGCTTGAAAGAGGAACTCTGAATATATCTATATATATTATATATATATATATAAAATCATCATCAAATCCACCAAACCAACTGCTTTTGAAAGAAACAAAATGAAAGCTCTACAATAAACACCCAAAACTATTTAAAATAAATTAAAATGCTATCAAGTAAAACCAGACCCCCTCAAATGTCTCCTCGCCTTTCCAAATTCCACTGTTTACTCAGGAGAGAACAGGGAGGAACGGTCCCAAGCCTCAAAGGAAGTTCACGTTCTACTTCCTTTATGACCACATAGGTTTCTGGATTACAAATGTCAAATAACTGACCTGTAAAGCAAATGACTTACACAAACAAATGCCACTCTCCCACATGTAACGCTAACACAGCCTTCGACAGTTTGTACGTACATGTCACTGTATTACGCCGTGATTTTGTATTCTCTCTCAAACTCTTTCTCTCTCTCCGAAGAAGAAACACGATATCTGCTAAAACAAATATCTGTGAAACAAATTTAACCAGTGTTGAATGGTTTAGCAACTGTTATTAAGGTCACTGTAATTTCAAGTCAGTGTTACGTCTGAACTTGGAGGCTTGATGCAAAGACATCCACAGCCAAGTGGAAACAGATGTGGCGTAAAAGCAGATACAGCACTAGCCGACAGCTCAGCCCTTCTCTGAGGTCCGGCAGTTAAGATTAATATAGCCCAGACATTAGCATATACAACTGCTGTATGACGACCTGCGAGACTCCAATTCATTGTATTTACACAAGAGGCCAAAAACCACATTCTGCAATAACGTTGTCCCTTACCCATTAGGAAGCTCGGGGTGACTCGATGTCTTATCCAAACTGTACAATTATCTGATGTTTATACAGTCAGAGATATCATCTTTAAAATTAATAAAGTGCAGGACGTTGCAAAACCAGAAACCCCAAATGGGCTTGATTTTAGGAATAATTTGAGTTTTTTGCTTGCGTTCAGCGTATTTGCTGTTGGTCCTCAACACATTCGATTGAAAATCGTTTTATACATTTTATTCACATTTAAAATGTATACATTTAATATTTATCGTCATCCTATATATGTTTCAGGATATTAAATGCTAAAATAAATTACATAAACCAATAAATGACCCCCGTGAAATATTTTACGGGTATTCAAAATTAATGATTGACCTTTAGTGAAACGTCACAATTTAACTGGGTAAAATACCGCAAACCTCTGTCCACAAATAATAATAGTGTTTGGACATTTAAAGATGCTGCTGGTGAGTTTCTTTTGTTTTAATTAACATGAATACAGTAAGAGAAAGGTAGACGGCCAAAACCAATGTGACACCACAGGTCCCCTCTGAGGTCAATAATCTTCTGAAATAATTGCCTGAATATTTAATTGAGAGAAGATGAAAAATCTCTCACAGTCATACATAATTGTAAATGCGCAATCCCCAGTCCAGCTGTGTACCCTTATTAATTATATTCATTTAAAGAGAACTCTTTCGGTTCATATGAAAGACGATAATTATAAAACTTTTTGAATGCATACAGCTTATTTCCATAAAACATTATTGTCCTAAATCTATTCATTGAGTGCTCATTTATGCATAAATTGGTTGAAATGAATGTTTAAACTCATCTTAACAACTGTGCAACCTCATGAGGCTTGTGGCACAATAAAACAGGGTTGGATGAAAATTTTGTTTCCTATTTATATCAACTAATGCACTTAGTTTAAAATAAATTGACTAAATAGTAATACAGAGTTGTATCCCCTAAATGATTTCTAGTCAGTTTATTGTATTTAGTGTACATGAACTATTATTTCTGTTTCACCACACAGCTTTACAGTAGGTGAAACATTTTTAAATGTGTGTTAGGAAGAAAAAGAGAAAGATATGGATCAATGTCCACTCTTTTTTTTTTTTTTTTTTTTTCAATTTATTAATCTAAACATCAGTGGGCATCAGTGGCAGCTCTGGCTCTCTCAGTGTCCTGTGAAAGTTAAGACAAAATACTTTCTTTTTTTTTTCTTTTTACTATAAGATAGGCTAGTCTGGTGGTGCATTTTTATTTTTAACATTAACAGGTAAAATTCCTATCAGCATCTGAACTTGCATTTTTCATTTTAAAGCAAATGATCTGCAGAAGCTGTTTGCTTGTTTGTTCGTTTGTTTCATTTCATTTACAATGATTGTAAAAAAAAAACAAAAAAAACGATGGGCTACTGATTGGCATGATACTTTATTTACAAATGCTTTGGAATCAAGGGACAAACTATAAATGTGAATTTCAGTGATAATGAGCTCATGGTGGCTAATAGCAAAACGGCTGATTATTATTTTACCAGTCTGGATTTGGTTAACCCGGTCTAGTTGGGTTAAGGTAAACTCTGCTATGAATCAAGTCTCAGTTGTTTTATTTGTATTTCTGTTCATTTTAACCAATGGGATATTGATTGAATTAGTGTCAACACCTTCAGATTTTTATTTTCTGAAGGACACACTTGTGCTTGCAAGTCAACAAAAGAAAAGTTGTACCTTCAAATGTAAATAGATGGAAAAAATAGAGAGAGATTGGTAGAAATATATAAATGAATAAAATGAAAATCAGCTGAATGCGCCATCTTCTCAGTCTAACATCACAATTCACAATTTCCAAAAAAATATTTAAGAAAGAATCAGAATGCATCATAAACACATATAACAAACAATTACAATGGCACCATCTCTTGGAAGTTTTAAACTAAGTTCACTGTAAGCAAATTAAAAATAAATAAATTAAACTGTGACTGACACCAAAGACTGAAATTATCTACAAAACGAAGTTTGAATGGAACCTGTAATCAAAGTGGTTCTGGTAGAAGTACTTTCAGAAAAAAAAGGAAGAAAAAAAAATGTGATTGGCTCTTGCTTGCACAAAACTCACAGCCACGGGAGTTGTGAATGGTTGACAGGGCATTGTTATGCAGTTGCTAAGGTGTTCTGAGTGGTTTTAGCATTTTGCTATGCGGTTGCTGGGGTTTTCTGGGTGGTTGCTTCCTGGCCCAAGTCAAAAGAGCTCACCCCCCATGTTTCTATGATCCCGTACACACTGCTAAATTTCTAAATTGACAGCTACAGTACAGTTGAATGCAGGAATTAATCTCTTAAATTATAGTTCCAAATGTGTAGGGAATATAAGTTACTCACAATCTTGTTAATGTAATGATAACCATAGCAACATTTGGACTTTTCATGAGAGCAAACCGCAATGTCAACAACTTGTTGGAGAAGCTTTTGTCTTTAACAAAAGTATGATTTCTGATTTTACATCTGTTATTGCCAGCAATTGTTAGCAAATGTTTCTTTTTTTTAACAAAAGTATGATTTCTGATTTTACATCTATTATTGCCAGCAATTGTTAGCAAATGTATCTTTTTTTAAAAAGATTTTAAACATCAAGCTCTCTGAACCGCAATTACAGAGAATGGGTTTCTTACTGAAGATACTGAAGAGAGACAGTATCAAAATTTGTCAGTGAGTGTAGACAAAAATCTTATTACATTAATAACTGGTTGTTCAATTCAAATTAGTCCTTAATATAGTCCTC
>JADLZN010006919.1:0-220434 GCA_018155175.1 Sinocyclocheilus anophthalmus | reverse complement strand
TTTATCTATGCAGTTACACAGAAATATACTCAAACTGCGATCGCTTGTGGAGATAATAAATAATTAATTTCCATATAGTTGTATTTATTTAGATGTTTATTAGCTAAATAATGGATATATAGTATATTTTAATACAATTTAGGGTGTTTTAAACAAATGAAACTTGTTAAAAGTTACATGCGGTGGCTGTGCTGGAGCATTTCCTGAGCATCAACCAGCTGAGTGAACAGCAATATTAAAGCGGCTTCACGAGACTAATGATGAGCATAGACAACAGACAGAGAATTAAATTTAACGTTTTTATTTCCAACATGCGCTCATTAATGGCTGTAATATTTAATTAATGTAAAGTTACGTCTTTATTGGGAGAGGAACTTGACGGATTATCTACGTGACTCCGACTTCATGAGACGATGAGCAGCATAGACAACAGAGAGCGATTTAAATTCAGCACTTTTATTTCCAACATGGGCCCATTCATGGCTGCATATTATTTAATTCACACAAAGTTACGTCTTTGTTGGGACAGGACTTGACGGATTATCTTTTTACGTGACTCCGTGAGTTTGTCTCTATTTCTTCGAGCCAAGCTGCATAAACTGCATATCAGGCATTTATGTAATACATCTAATTTTTGCATTAATGGCTGTTATGTTAAATAATAACGTTTACTAACTACAGTAAATCAAGTACCTGTGCACTAGGGGTGGGAATCACCAGAGGCCTCACGATAAGATATTATCACGATACTTGTCACGATACAACAGTGTTGCGATTTTAAATATATTGCGATATATTTCAATTTATTACCTTTTTCCAACTTCAAAATATGTCCCCAAAGGAAAACATTGACAACATCTGTTTTAACTAAAAATAAACATTTCTCAGTCTGTTTATCTCACTTCAGTTTTATTGTTGCAGTGCAAAATGGGATTGTCAATAGGGATGGTATTGTTAAGGTTTCAACGGTATACTTACTTACGATACTTGATGTATCGATTCGGTACTTTAAACGGTATTCTTATCTTACTTTTGTTTTGTATATAGAGTGGGTACGGAAAGTATTCTGACCCCATTAAATTTTTCACTCTTTGTTTTATTGCACCCATTTGCTAAAAATCATTTAAGTTAATTTTTTTTCTCATTAATGTACACACATCACCCCATATTGACAGAAAAAACACAGAACTGTTGACATTTTTCAGATTTATTAAAAAAGAAAAAATGAAAAAATGAAATATCACATGGTCCTAAATATTCAGACCATTTGCTCAGTATTTAGTAGAAGAACCCTTTTGATCTAATACAGCCATGAGTCCTTTTTGGGAAAGATGCAACAAGTTTTTCACATTTGGATTTGGGGATCCTCTGCCATTCCTTTTTGCAGATCCTCTCCAGTTCTGTCAGTTTGGATGGTAAATGTTGGTGGACAGCTATTTTTAGGTCTCTCCAGATATGCTCAATTGGGTTGAAGTCAGGGCTCTGGCTGGGGCCATTCAAGAACAGTCACAGAGTAGTTGTGAAGCCACTCCTTCGTTATTTTAGCTGTGTGCTTAGGGTAATTGTCTTGTTGGAAGGTAAACCTGCGGCCCAGTCTGAGGTACTGAGCACTCTGGAGAAGGTTTTCATCAAGGATATCCCTGTACTTGGCCGCATTAATCTTTCCCTCGATTGCAACCAGTCGCCCTGTCCCTGCAGCTGAAAAACACCCCACAGCATGATGCTGCCACCACCAAACTTCACTGTTGGGACTGTATTGGACAAGTGATGAGCAGTGCCTTGTTTTCTCCACACATACCGATTAGAATTAAGGCCAAAAAGTTCTATCTTGATCTCATCAGACTTGGAGAGTTAGTCAGGTTTTTTAGCCCAACGCATGCGGGCTTCATGTGTGTCTTGCACTGAGGAGAGGCTTCTGTCGGGCCTCTCTGCCATAAAGCCCCGACTTGTGGAGGGCTTCAGTGATGGTTGACTTTCTACAACTTGCTCCCATCTCCCGACTGCATCTCTGGAGCTCAGCCACAGTGAGTTTTGGGTTTTCTTTACCTCTCTCACCAAGGCTCTACTCCCCCGATAGCTCAGTTTGGCCGGATGGCCAGCTCTAGGAAGGGTTCTTGTCGTCCCAAACGTCTTCCATTTAAGATGTATGGAGGCCACTGTGCTCTTAGGAACCTTAAGTTGCAGCAGAAATTTTTTTGTAACCTTAGCCAGATCTGTGCCTTGCCACAATTCTGTCTCTGAGCTATTCAGGCAGTTCCTTTGACCTCATTATTCTCATTCGCTCTGACATGCACTGTGAGCTGTAAAATCTTATATAGACAGGTGTGTGGCTTTCATAATCAAGTCCAATCAGTATAATCAAACACAGCTTGGCTCAAATGAAGGTGTAGAACCATCTCAAAGATGATCAGAAGAAACGGACAGCACCTGAGTTAAATATATGAGTGTCACAGCAAAGGTTCTGAATACTTAGGACCATGTGATATATTAGTTTTTCTTTTTTAATAAATCTGCAAAAATGTCAACAATTCTGGTGTTCTGTCAATATGGGTGCTGTGTGTACATGAATGAGGAAAAAAAAATTAACTTAAATGATTTTAGCAAATGTCTGCAATATAACAAAGAGGGAAAAATGTAAGGGGTCTGAATACTTTCCGTAACCCACGTATATAGATATATATATATAGATATTATATAGATAGATATATATAATATTTCTTATATAAATATAGGCCGTGGTGTGAAAAGTGTTGGCCCCTTCCTGATTTCTTATTTTTTGCTTGTTTGTCACACTTTGTTTCAGATCATCAAACAAATTTAAATATTACACAAAGATAATGCAAGTAAATACAAAATGCAGTTTTTAAATGATGATTTCATTTATTAAGGGAAAAAAGCTGTCCAAACCTACGTGACCCTATGTGAAAAATTAATTGGCCCCTCCTGTTAAATCATGAAAGAGCTGTGATTAAACACATTATTTTAGAAAGCTGAGTTAAATTTCTCTAGCCACACCCAGGCCTGATTGCTGACAGACCTGTTGAATCAAGAAATCAGTTAAATAGAAGCTGTCTGACAAAGTGTAGCATGCTTAAAGAGCAACACATCATTCTAAAGAAATTTAAGAAAAGATGAGAATCAAAACAGTTGACATGAATCAGTCTGGAAAAGATTTTAAAGCCATTTCTAAGGCTTTGGGACTCCAGCAAACCACGGTCAGAGCCATTATCCACAAATTGAGAAAACTTGGAACAATGGTGAACCCTTCCAAGAAGTTGCCGGCCGACCAAAATTACTCCAAGAGCACAACGATGACTCATCCAATAGGTCATAAAATAACCCAGAACAACATCTAAAGATCTGCAGGCCTCACTTGCCTCAATTAATGTCAGTGTTCATGATTCAACAATAAGCAAGAGACTGGGCAAAAACGGCATCCACGGGAGAGTGCCAAGGCAAAAGCCACTGCTGACCAAAAAGAACACAAAGGCTTGTCTCTCATTTGCCAAAAAATATCGTGATTAGCCCCAAGAGTTTTGGGCAAATATTCTGTTGACTGATGAGACAAAAGTTTAGCTTTTTGGAAGGTGTGTGTCCAGTTACATCTGGCGTAAAACCAACACAACATTACATAAAAAGAACATCATACCAACAGTAAACATGGTGGTGGTAGTGTGATGATCTGGGGCTGCTTTGCAGCTTCAGGACTTGGACAACTTGCCATAATTGACGGAACCATGAATTCGGCACTCTATCAGAAAATCCTGAAGGACAATGTCCAAGGCCATCAGTTTGTGAACTCAAGCTCAAGCGCACTTGGGTTATACAGCAAGACAATTATCCCAAAAACACCAGCAAGTCCACCTCTGAATAGCTCAAGAAAAACAAAATTAAGGTTTAGGAGTGGCCAAATCAAAGTCCGGACTTAAATCCGATTGAGATGCTTAAACAGTCCAGTCATGCTCGAAAACCCTCCAATGTGGCTGAAACCCTCCAGGTGTGGCTGAATTAAAACAAGTCTGCAAAGAAGAGTGGGCCAAATTCCTCCACAGCGATGTGAAAGAATCATTGCCAGTTATCGCAAACACTTGATTACAGTTGTTGCTGCAAAGCGTGGCACAACCAATTATTAGATTTAGGGGGCAATTACTTTTCACGTAGGGGCCAGGCAGGTTTGGACAGCTTTTTTCACTTAATAAAAGAAATAATCATTTAAAAACTGCATTATGTATTTACTTGCATTATCTTTGTGTAAAATTAAAATTAGTTTGATTATCTGAATCTTAAGTGTGACAAATATGCAAAAAAAAAAAAAAACCCGGGAGCCAACACTTTTTCACACCACTGTAAATAAATATATACATGTGTATATATAATGGCAAATAATGAGCGGGAATTTAACATTGATTTATTATTCGGAAATGTACGATAAATACTTAATGAACGTATACATCAATTGTAATCAACAGTGTGGAGCATTTTTAGTGTTATACTGACATAAGACAAGTCAGAAAAAACATAACATAAGAAACAAAGGTACAAATACAATAAAACAAATGACAAAATGAAATCAAATAAACGGTGCTTTCATTTTTCCATGAAGGTCTACTAACATACTGGGACATTATACTTATAGGTAATGTAATTACAAGTAATTAATTGTTACAAGTAGAGCAGTAATTCACAGTTTTCATGTATGTAGTGATAGATTAATACTTATAAAGTATTAACGTAATTCAGTTAAGAGCTGTGAGTGAATGTGTCTTGCCTTTGGTGGTTGATGAAAACTGTGCCCAAGCGCCAGTCGGCATGTTAAAACAATATATTGAAACACACAGACTTTTCTTCCCAACATTCTCCGACACTAGACATAAAACGGTTAAGTAAACACTCTCCAAACGGCCTTTGACAATATTTTGGTAATTTCATCGTGGGATGCGCCGAAGCTCAAAAGGTAATTAGCTTGCAGTTTTGGAGCGCGTGCGTGCACACATTCAGCCTGAGGAACAGCGTCTATGTGGATTGTGCTTTTCAAACATTTATGACAAACATGTCCAGCAATTTAGCAAAAGTCATAAGAAGGTCTTTTTTCAACAATCAACGATTGTGCTGATTCTGATTGAAAAGTTTTACCTTAATATTAAATATCAATATATTATTTTTATTCACTTCTATGTAACAGAAACATATATAAGTTGTTGTTGTTGTTTTTTGACTAATTATCCAAATAATGTATAGTCCTACAAAGCTATTATTATCAGAGCATATGAGCAGAGCATAACAGAAGCAGAGCATAGTGACACTGAAGGTAGCATTATTTTTCCAGCGTTGCCCAGTACAGCTGAACTAGCCTACACCATGTTACAGCACAGTAGCGCTACTGCAAACCGGAACAAGTAGGCCTATACTGCATAGAAATTTCCTGTCAGCGCGTTATTTGAGCGGAATTTGCTTTTCCAATGAGCATGAACGGTACACGAGCGGAACGCACATTCATAGATTGGAATATTGAGGGGAGCGACAAACCGCGCAGTGACGAGGAGAGTGAAACATGCGCGCTGAACACTGCCGGGCGGGGCACAACGCGGCGCGCCATATATATTATTATTATTATAATATGTAGCCTATATTTTCGGTGCATCCCTACTTACATCCCCTCCTTGTTTACAAATCTGAACTAAGTCCATACATCCGATTTAAAAAGCGGACGGGGCTTTCCTGATAACTTTCCACAATGCCGCCCTCTTTATTTGACTAACTTACCGCATGCTGAAGGTGACCCAGATGACCTCACCAGAAAAAAACTCAACACCACCATATAGTGGATTGTAAAGAAATTGATAATAAATAATATAATAAAAGATCGATACTTGGCGTCCGTGTATCGATACAGTACTGCCGCGGAAAATATCACGATACTATGCTGTATCGATTTTTTTCCCCCACCCTTACGGTGCACGCCATTGTTGTTGACTTGTTTCCCCTCAGACGCGCTGCAATGGTGATCCTGCGCGCAATTCTCAAAACATTCACAAGATGGCGGCGTTTATCGGTGAATCCAATATTACAAAACCGATAACCGATTATGGGCTGTGGCGCTGAGGGAATTTCCCTTGCGGAATTGTGAGTGGCTCACTAGTATGCGGTATTTTCCAATATAATATATATCTAGATATAAAATTTGTGTATGTGTCGCGATATAATTAACGAGGCATATTCAGAAGACAATGAAACGGAAACCAAATAGCGTTGAAACAGGAAGTGAAGTAAACAGAAGAGAATGACAAAATAACGGTCCACATAACGGAACATAAACCTGACAATAAAATTGTTAGGCTATCGTTAGCCTATATGTAGAACAGTTAGCCTAGTTGTAATCTGATCTTCTAATCTGACTGGACAAGACTTTCTACTGATATTTCCACCTCCGTGCATTCTAGACGGGCTGTCAGTCAGTGTAGTTACAGTGTTGCGCCACAAGGTGGTGGCTGTCATTCAACTACACGTTCAAAAAATGCTGATTCATTCATTCAAAGAGACGTAATGAAACACGCTGTTGAAATCATTTTAACTTTGAGCGCCACTTTAGAAGGCTCTGCTGACCAGCTATGCGTCGATGCTAAGACAGATTTCGCTTTCCTTGGACATGACAAACTATTTTCACAAATGACTCGGCCTGGAGGACAGACGCAAAAAAAATCGCACGCGCTCAGTCGATCTCTCATTCACTGTCTGTTTAGGTTGTAAGTCGCATATCAGTGTAGGAATTGTGGTTGTATCAATAACAGATAGGCTGGGCGGTCTACCGGTTCATACCAAATACCGGGTTTTTATTTGTGTTATGATATTGAATTTTGAAAATAACGCAAGACGGAATTTTTTATGTACTTAAAACGTTCGGACGCGACACTTTGAAAGGGTGTTGCACTGTGGTGAGGGAACAGCTGTGTGTGTTACTAAGCGTGAAAGTTCAGAAACTTAAGCTGTAGAACTAATAGAACGTGATTACACAGAATAACTCATCCACAATATCTACATTGACCGTCACAAATATCCACCGCCCCTGCCATCAGCTCTCGCGTCTCACACACAAGCGTGACTTTAGCACTAGATTTAGAAACTTTCAGACCCTTTTAGCGGATTTTTTTCCATAGAATATTCATACCGACAAACCTAGCAACTTTTTTTGGATAAACCTTAGCTATGGCTCAGTTGGAAAATTTCGCCAGTGCTGTCCCACGAATGCGAGGTCTGACTTTCCCGGAGAAGTGTCAACTCTCTCGGCATCTGTTCTGTGCAATGAGCGGCAGAGAAGCAGCGCATTCAGTTTGACGCACCGCAGCCGACTCGTTAATAAATGAGTGCAAAACAGCGTTTCCTAGTACCTGTCGCTTACTGATTGTTTTGAATTATAAATATGAGCGTAGTTGTCTGTTAATATCACATGCACTTTTTGTTTGTTGTTTTTTTTAGTTACTCAGACGCAGGCAGTGCACTGCACGAGACAAAAAAGTAATATAGCCAAAACAACCGCATAGCCGCTCTTTAGTGTAGATGCATGTTGATTTTATCAGACGATGCTGCGATTATAAATGAGTGACTCCTGGTTAACATGTATTAAAAGGGGTCGTGTTTAGTCACTGTTTAGTGTGGTATTTTTGACAATATTCACTCATCATGAAAGTAAAATAGGGCATTCTAAGTCAATATACTGCAGTATTTCCCATCTCCATCAGTAGAAAACATGGTTAACACCCGCTCATGCATGAAAAAAAAAAATACCGTAATGTACCGTGAAACCGGTATAATTTTGAAAAATACTGTGATATAAATTTTTGGTCATACCGCCCAGCACTATAACAGACCACTAGATGTTTGCAGGGAGCCATGTAGAAATGTAAAGGAACGATGCGTGATTCTGCTCTAGGTATAAGTTACAAGTTTGTGAAAGGACTTCCAGTGCCAGGTAAATGTAAAGCAGATTATAAATATACTTAAGACAAATACCAAAACAATGGGTATAACTAGGGCTGTGCGGATTACGAAATCAGTTTTTTTTTTTTTTTTTGTTTCGAATCGGAATCGCGATTTGAGAAGTTGCGATGGCTGAGCAAAGCCTGCGATATGGATGCGATATTACTCTGTTCCAGAGCATATTCATGACTGCCAGCCTTGAGTTCCAATCTTACTAACCAATAGAGTGAGCGCACCTCCGTTCTCCCCAATCAGCTCAGCTCTAGCCAACTGAGTAAACACCCAACATTTAAAAAAAACAAAAACAAAAACAAAGCGGGAGGGAGAGACAGAGTGGGATTATGGCGTCTACTGGGTCAGATCGATAGTTAGGCAAATTAAAACTAAGAAAAGCGTATGTAACTTAAGCTTCGAAATGACAGACAATGAACAAAAAAAAAGGTAATTTCCAAGAGCTGCGTCAAAGCGCATATCAAAAGCTCCCTTCTCGGTTCTGTTTTCAGTACTGGCGAATAAAAGACACATTCTTAGATGTTTTTGTTAGTACGTGAACGTTATCTTACACATTTTATCTCCCCAACAGATTAATTTGAAATAAGTTTATGATGCATGTTCGCTATTCCCAATTCAGAAGAGCGCACACACAGCCTGTGTCTGTGAGTGTTTCTCATACTCGCTCCTCTCTGCCCCAAGCTGCGCGTATCCCACGTCTCACGGACGAGCCGTTCACACACGCAGCCTGTTTAGTAATGCTCATTTATACTCGCACCCGGCTCCACACCGCAAGTCTCCACAAGCGCATCTGGCAGTATGGATGAGGCTTGACTCACGCGCGCAACCTGTGTCGACTCGCGCCTGGCTCCGAGTTTAAAACGAATGTAAATTCAGTCTAAATGCTTGCTAATTTCACTTGGATGAAATTAAACATTCAGCACATTTTCCACTTGTTCTTAAAATCCCAAAAACTTAAAATGAATAAATCAGCCTATGAAACATATGTAATACTTTAATAACTGAAATACAGTTCTTTATTTATAAAAAAAAATAAACAAATATTTTTTGTGAAATTCAGTAATTAAGTTAATTCTGTAAAATTAGTTATACCATTATAATCTTGCCTGTTGAAAAAAAAAACAATAGAACCCCTCCCAAAACACAATAACAAATTTAATGGATTTCAGGGTTATAATGGTAATTGTATTGGTTTTAATGTAAACTATAATGGTGTCTACTGGTATTTGATGGATTATATTGGTGGGATGTAATCTGGCAAATGGCAACCAATTGAACAACAGTAATTCCTATTGGAATAACGCCCAAAACAAAAAGGAATTTTGTAATGTTTAATGGAAACTATAAGAATTTCTGTGACGGTTTCTATTGTTTTTTTCAGCAGGGTAATGATACCATACTGTGCTGCACATTATTGGCAATATTAAGCTGAAGCTTGACTTTGCAAATTTAAAATCGCAAATCAAAATCGCAATATCTGTAAAAAAAAATCGCAATTTGATATTTTCCCACAAATCGCACAGCCCTTAGTCTACAACAGCGCGAGGGGCACGATTTGACAAAACGCAAAATAGAAAAACGTGATGTTCTCTGCTGTGGATGCGACGCGACGCGACAAATCCATGACAGTAAACTGATGCCCCATTCTATTCCTTATGAACTCCAGCGCTCTGACACAAAGAACAAGAATATTCATAAGAGAATCGTGAAAAAATACTTTCCTCAAAAATATTAAGCAGCACAAACGTTTACAACATTGATAATAATCAGAAATGGTTACTGAGCAGCAAATCAGCATATATTAGAATGATGAAGGGAGATTTTTCGGACTTCTTTCCTGTAAATTAAGGGTGCACACTATTGCTGAAAAACACAATACCTACTTAGCAGTAGGGCTGTGCGATATTGAAAAAAAATGCGATACCTTGTTAAAAAGTGCGATATTCGATATGCGATACGATAATGCTTAAAGTGCCACATGCTCAGATGAAACAGTTTTACTCAGCTGTTGCCGAGTCAGTTCTATGAACTTCTAACTATCTTGTGTCATATATATATACAGTATATGGTTATTTGTATGCATGTATGCATCAAGAGCTCCTGTAAAACCACAACAAATCCCTTTTGTTTGCGCACACTTAAGTGGTGAATAAAGCTTATTCTGATTCTGATTCTAATAAGAAAGCACCCCTACAACAAAGTGAACGGTATGTGTTTTACTCGAGCATTACATAAAAATATAATTTTAACATTAGTGTAATCATTTTAACACGAGTTTAGGAACTAAAAATAGTAAAAAGGAAAAATAAAACACTGCTTAGTATTTACTCTTTGAATTCAATATGCACTGACTCTTATTTAAGCTACAAAAGTTATTTAGGTAAGAGCAGTGAGTGATTTTCTTTGTTTTTTGTTCATGGCCCCAAATATTGCAAGCTGTAGCGATATGCATATTGCGATATGTACATTTGCGATATTTCGATAATTTCGATATATTGCACAGCCCTACTTAGCAGTCAGATGTCCGTATGCACAAAGGCACAGATCCCTAAACAAGGCCATATCTGCAGATGAAACTTTTTGTGTAGAAGCATTTTTTAAATTTGAAGTGGCACCTCATGATACACTAGGGCAGGGCAAAAAAAAAAAAAGATTTTCCGATTAATCGTTTTTTTAAATGACGTTGATTCGATATCGATTCTCAAAAGCCGTGAATCGATCTTTTCCGGTATTTATTTCATCACACATTTAAAACAAGATCTGATTAACGTGAATCTTATCATTAATCTTCTACACTAGATGTCACCCTTATTTACCTTGCGCGATGTTACAACAGAAATCCTGTCATTCATTCAGCACTTATCATGGCCATACGCGTGATTGTGGTTTAAAGTGAGTTTTGAGTAAAAGCGGAATATAAATCTTCTGTAGCATGATGCTACATTGTGCATGAATGGTCACGTAACAGGCGCTTTCGGTCGTGTAGTATGAACGAACATCTGCATATGATCGGAACTCCACGCAGCTCGCGCACCGAATGATCGTCGCGATCGATTTCAAAAGCGAAAGTGAAACCGTAAAAACAGCGTGCATAAGAAAGCATTTGCATGCTTTCGCGAGCGTCTGCAATGGCACACGATCACAGATTGCACGCTTCCCACCTGAATCTGGTGTAACCGGTGTAAACTAGTAGATGTGTTCAACTTGACGCGGACTGACTGTGCACACCGATCGGTGTATTACAGTACCACGAGCTATAGAGAGCAGACTGCTCCGTATGCTTTCGAATCGCTCTCACGGATATCAAACACATATCGATCTGCGCCGCACCACTTCTAGTCGAGCACACCTAGTGCTGCAGGTTTATTGGCCCACTGACATTGATGAGATTAACCCCTTAAGTATCGAAATTTGGTACCGAACGATGAGATGTTTTTCGATATTTGATGGTATCGAGGCAATTCGGTCGGTGCCTAAAAAGTATCGAACTCGATACCCAGCCCTACAGCTGCAGCAGAAGTTTCTGTAAACTTAAATTTAACAATGTAAATATAATGCTGTCCCTCACATTAAGATATGGAATGGCTTCAGATGATATAGCTATAAAGTGCATGAAAACCAAACTGGTGCTTTTCTGTTTCTTTTGGTGGATGACTCCCACTTGTGCCGTATGAAAAGCACAATAAGATCTAATAATCACGATTAGATCAAATAATCACGATTAGACGGTTATTTAATTATCGCGACAGGCCTAAGTATTAGCACAAAAGATCACTTAGTTCAGTAATCAGGCCCGGTTTGACAGGGTTTTTAGTAGAGCCTGACCGATATATCGTTTAGCCGATATTATCGGCCGATATGAGCCTGTCGCCAACATATCAGTATCGACGAATATGGCGAGATAGTTAAATTTTTTTTTTTACAGAAAATATAACGCAGATTAAATGTTTCTAAATGGTGTAATTACTTAGTTTGTCCAGCAGAGTGCACCCCATTGTTTTGCGAGCTGATCGCAGCCACTCAGTCAATGCTGGTGTTTATACCGGCTGAGCATGCTTATCACATCGGTCACATCACATTGAGTGGTGCGACAAAATACAATAGAATTCAATTGTATTTTGTTGCACCACTCGTCGAATAGAACCCATTATAATCAGTGATTTTGTCTACATTGGAAGCAGTAAACTGATGCCTCGTTCTATTTATGACATGCTGACACAAAGTTCAAATGATTTTCAACGGTCGCTTTGTCGCATCCTGTTGCGGTGCAGACACAGTGTCAGCTAGTTGGTCCCAAACAACCCCCCCCCCCCCCCACAACCCAACAAAAAAAACCCTCCCCCCCCCCTCCCTCCCAAACAAAAACCCCCCCCCAACCCAAACTACCGTAAGTAACGTAGAAGACTGAAAAGTTAGTATCGTTCTGCAGTCCAATAGATGGCAGTGCGGTGGTGGCTTGAGTCTGTTGAATGGTGATTGAAACGCTTACGTTTTCCACCTAGCTGGAGCGACTCAAGCTACGTAAATAAACAACAAGGTCCTCAATCTTTTACTCTCACAATAGTATCATCTTTGTTACCCTATGCCCTATATATAGTAGGGCCTATGATTACGCCGGGGGGGGGATTGCCAACAGAAACATAGACAGATTGTGGAATCCAGTCATAAAAACGGAATTTATTGTATAACGTGGAATTTCATGGAATTTGTCGTATTTTTGATGCATAAATAAAAAACAGGTCAGTACATACATAGACTGTGTCTGTGAATATTAAACTGCAAAAGACGATTTAAATACGGATGTTCTGCATGTTCATTTGATTACCAGAAAATACATAACAGAGTTTGTGAAAAAAATATTATTAATTATTATTATTTATACATTTTAGATGTTTACATTTGGAAAACCTGTGCTTCCTGCATAAACCTGCCCCTGTTGGTTTAGCAGTAGCTTGCTTGCCCTACACAGTTACCTTGTTTGATTTCTTGATTCAAGTTATATATTTTTTGTTCTATTTGTGTTATTTAAGTTATTTATAATAAGTGAAGTTTACTGTTAAGTGCACTGATGTGACTCATTTTGAATAATAAAGTTTATTAAATTGTTAAATACACTGCCTCCACTACATAGGCCTATGTTTGTCACATAATTATAAGTGTTTGATCACCACATTTATGCGTTATTGCAAAAAAATGTATCGGTATATATATATATAATATAGAAAAGATAGTATAATACTATATATGAGTAGATGCAAAAGCCTCTAAGTCGTTGACGTTTCTTTAAAAATTGCATTCGTTCTGGTACTATGATAGGTTTATGTAAAATACTGGTACTTGAAGGGTTGAGGCTGGATTTAGCGCATTGAAGTGAAGTACTGAGACATATTACGATGTGTGTGTAGAGCATTTCACTCATATGTTATCTCAAGTTTTGACCAAGATGGCTGTAGAGGCTTTTGCATTGGATGCTCTTCACATATTATATATATATATATTCTGTTTATGTAGGCCATATACTGTAATCTATATTCAGTACCTGTCAAACGTTTGGGCACACGAATGGGAAGTGTGTCCAAACTTTTGACTATACTGTACTGTAATATAGCCTACACAAAGAATATCGGCCGATATATCGGTATCGGTCTTTTTACTCCCTAATATCTGTATCGGCATCAGCCCCCAAAAAACCCATATCAGTCGGGCTCTAGTTTTAAGTCTGCACCGCTTCGGGAGTCAACCCTCTATGGACACCTTGGCAATTGAATCGCCATTGGCTAGTATTTTTTTTTAGTTTACTCGCCAGACTGATATATAAATATCTTTTTAAATATCTGAAAGTACAATCTTAATATCAGTCAGTCAAGCATTATAACATGATATTATGATTATCAAGTATTATTTAATGATAGAACTTATCTATCTATAAGTAATTAGAATTAAAACTTGGTAACTATGTATGAATGCATATTAGTCATTTTTACTGAACTTCGGACTGGTGGTGGTGCGTTTTTGGTCATTCAGTGTTTCTGTAAAAAAAAAGGGGGAAAAAACAATAATAATATAAGATAATAATAATACTACGAATTCTAAGAACAATATAAAACACACTAAGGATTAATGAGCTGCTGGATTCATGAATATTAATCAGGTTATGTGCGTTCGTTCGAACTGATTTGCTGAAATCAAAATGGGAATAATAGGTGAGCGCAAGCATGAGATTGTTGTTGCGGCATCGTTACACTACTACGGAGAACCCGGCAGTTCTACATAAAGCTGAGAAGTGCGCAGGAACTCAGTAATTTGAAAGGAAAATACAACAAAGAATATCGTTTACATGTAGCTCGTCAATTATGCATGGTATGTAAGACTCTCTCGTTCTCTCTCTTTGCGTGTGTGTGACAAAGCGACGTCGAATCGTGCACCTTTACACAAGAGTTTACGGTATGTCAAACACAGGTGGGCTGCACATCCATTCAGATGAACTGAAAAATGCCAAAGATCGCTTGATGGAGAGTAAAACTCTGAAGCGCTCAGTAAGAGTGTTCGGCGAGTGAAAATATATCTGTGCTAAACATATACTTAGCCTCCAACTCACACACTGGCGAGTAAAATCTGAGAATTTTTTAGCCATTGGCTAATATTAGACATCATTTAGTCGCCCAGAGTGAAGATTTAGTCGCATATGCGAGTGATTTACTCGCAACGTAGAGGGCTGGGTGTACATATGCTCAGAAAAAGCGCACTTCAGAACAGCACGTGAATGAAACGTTTAACCGGCAAGGCTTTAAAGCAGATGCAAATAATGTACTTTTGTGACTGCGAATAAGTACAGTGTCCCGTGAGAATAAATCTACCGCTGAGTTAACACTGATGCGAATGTATGTTGTGTTGTACAGTATATTGATACGGCGGCGCCAGAACTGCAGCTGATAGAATGTGCGCTGTAGCACGATACAACGATATTTCTTCAAAAAGCAGATCATGGAGACATTTTTATCGTCCACGATCAAAAATCGTCCTATCGCACACCCCTACTGTCATTTAGTTTTGTATGTTGTTGTTCCAGATGCGAAGTAATTAGGACACGGTGTAACTCCTTAATAATGTCTCATAATAATATGCATAAAAGCTTAGACGCCCACATTTCTGCCACAATACCATGGTACAGTTAGGGTTACTACAGTAAATCCATGGTAAATTATGGGGATTTTAAGATTGAAATACTTTCTGACAGTATCGTTGCACACAGTGTTTCTCCTGTTTGGCTTTAATCTAGTTTAAATCATCAAGTCATTTGTGTTTGCTGAATTCAAGCGCTTCACACTGGATCTCACAGCGCTGTTCAGTAGTCACGTGATCGAGACTTGTTAGCAAGTAAACGCATCTGTTCTAGTAAGCTCGCGCTGCTCTGCCATTTGAACTTTGAGCCGAGCGAATAAATGGTCCGTGTATGAGTAGTGCTTTTGGCGCATTAAACATTCATATCAAACATTTATTGAACTCTTGTTATAGAGGAAAATATATTGCAATAATTATTTTTATCGTTTTATCGCCCAGCCCTAATATCTATACTAAAAGTATAAAAAAGTACTTACTTTCTTCTGCAGAACACAAAAGACAAACAGCCATTTTTCAAAATGTATTTTATGTTGCACAGAATAATGTATCATGAGATAAAATTCTAACAGGGATTAATAATTCTCACTGAAGGCTTTAGAAGATATATTACATAATTTATACTGTCTGTATGATGATGAAAGAGACATTATGAGGCTGTGTGTGTAGAGCTTTGAGACTGTATTACATAAAAGTATACTGAAAAAAATATACTACACAATATATGCATATTTTCGACTTATGCAAAAGTAATTCATTTACTTGTGCATATCTTTTTAATATCTTTATTGTCTTATTTTTCTTTCTTTTCAAATAAAAAAAAGCTCAAAAATGTGCATAGGATAAAAGAATAAAAGGATTGCAACAAACACCACAATCCAGCACTAAGAAAAGTAAAAAAGTAAAAAAATAAAGAATTAAATAAATAAATTAAAACCTCTGGCATTTGCATTGCATTCCACTGATAGATGTGATTCAGGAATCTCAGGGGTTTGAGTGGTTTTCTCCAGAGAGAACAGATCTATGAACTCTCAGCTAGGTAGAAGAGAGGTGAAATTCTAAATATAGCCTTCTCAAATGGTCCTGGGGACTGGACTAAAAAAGCCCTGTCTCTCTCCACTGAGAGGACACTGTGGACACAGATGTGCTGTAATGCCCTTTTGACATTTTTTGTTAGTGATACAGAAGTATGTAGTTGCTTTGAGCAAAAGCAGCAGCTGCAACATGTTTAAATGCTACTGTTCATGTAACATCAAAATAATACCTGCCAATGTCATGACTAGCTTTCATTGAATAAATTACATTTATTTTGCTTACTGTATGACTTCACAGGTGTATTTATGAGCATGCTAATCATCAGTCAGACAGCCTGCATTTCAATTATTCTTGCTTACTAAAAACAAACTGCACACAAGAGGCCATTCCTTTAATTAACACTAACCATTGGCTTGGTCCAGTTAGTGCTGAAGGGGAAGATCACTGGTAAAGGTGCACTCAGTTATTTTTGTTTACATTTCACTGGCTCTTATATTTCCCAGTAGTCTTTATACAGACAGTTGTATGCAGTGGGCGATGTTACTGTGAAAGAAGCATTTCATGTTGTGAGGGCAACAAAACAGCATTTTCTAAGCCACTGATTCTCTGCAAAAGTACTATTCACTTTGTGGAAAAAAATATCTTAATGAGGAAAAAATACAAATATCTGTACACAGACCATTTGTAAATTTGAGTGAAAAAGAACCCAGTTCTCTTTCCACTGACTTTCAATTCGAAAAATAGGAAGGAAAAAAAAGTATTGTGCAAGTTTAAATCTGTGGCAGCAAACAATGGTGACTACACAGATGACAATGAAGCAATAACCTTTTTTTTTTAAATGATGTGTGCCACCTCATATTTGGAATCATCCAAATGACAAATTAAAGTGTAATGCTTACACATATTACTGCTCTCACAAGAACCTCCTGAGATGTACTATGAAATAAATTTAGCAAAACAATTTGTGAAAACCTCTCTGAGATCCATATCCAAAAGCTTATTTAGCCTATACACTCTCACATAAAGCAATATACAGTGGGGAAAAAAAAAGTAGTATTTAGTCAGCAACCAATTGTGCAAGTTCTCCCACTTAAAAAGATGAGAGAGGGCTGTAATTTTCATCATAGGTATACCTCAACTAAGAGAGACAAAATGAGAAAAAAAAATCAGAAAAATAACATGTGTAGGATTTTTAAAGATTATTTGCAAATTATGGTGGAAAATAAGTATTTGGCAATAACAAAATTTCATCTCAATACTATGTTATATACCCTTTGCTGGCAATGACAGAGATCAAACGTTTCCTGTAAGTCTTCACAAGGTTTTCACAAAATGTTGCTGGTATTTTGGCCCATTCCTACATGCAGATCTCCTCTAGAGCAGTAAATGTTTTGGGGCCTTCGCTGCAACCGAATTGTCACCTCACTCCAAGATTTTCTATGGGGGGGGGTTGTTTGAGATCTGGGACTGGCTAGGACCACTCCAGGCCCGGGAAATGCTTCTTACGAAGGCCACTACTTCTTTTTTTTTTGTTGCCCCGGGGCGGGTGTTTGGGATCATTGTCATGCTGAAAGACCAGCCACGTTTCATCTTCAATGCCCATGCTGATGGAAGGAGGTTTTCACTCAAAAACTCACGATACACGGCCCCATTCATTCTTTCATTTACACAGATCAGTCATCCTGGTCCCTTTGCAGAAAAACAGCCCAAAGCATGATGTTTCCACCCCCATGCTTCACAGTAGGATGGTGTTCTTTGGATGCAACTCAGCATCTTTCTCCTCCAAACACGACAAGTTCAGTTTTTACCAAAAAGTTCTATTTTGTTTCATCTGACCATATGACATTCTCCCAATCCTTTCTGGATCATCCAAATGCTCTCTAGCAAACTTCAGACAGGCCTGGACATGTACTGGCTTAAAGCAGGGGGACACGTCTGGCACTGCAGGATTTGAGTCCCTGGCGGCGCAGTGTTTTACTGATGGTAGCCTTTGTTACTTTAGTCCCAGCATTCTGCAGGTCATTCCCTAGGTCCCCCCGTGTGGTTTCTGGGATTTTTGCTCACAGTTCTTTTGATCATTTTGACCCCATGGGGTGAGATTTTGCGTGGAGCCCCAGATCGAGGGAGATGATCAGTGGTCTTGTATGTCTTCCATTTCTAATAATTGCTCCCACAGTTGAAATCTTCACACCAAGCTGCTTACCTATTGCATATTCAGACTTCCCAGCCTGGTGCAGGTCTACAATTTTGTTTCTGGTGTCCTTTGACATCTCTTTAGTCTTGGCCATGGTGGAGTTTCGAGTGTGAATGTTTGAGGTTGTGGACAGATGTCTTTTATACTGACAACGAGTTCAAACAGATGCCATTAATACAGGTAACAGTGGAGGACAGAGGAGCCTCTTAAAAAAAGAAGTTACAGGTCTGTGAGAGCCAGAAAACTTGCTTGTTTGTAGGTGACCAAATACTTCTTTTACCAAGGAATTTACCAATTAATTCTTTAAAAATCCTACATGTGATTTTCTGGATTTTTTTTTCTCAGTTTGTCTCTCATAATTGAGGTATACCCATGATGAAAATTACAGGCCTCTCTCATCTTTTTAAAGTGGGAGAACTTGCACAATTGGTGGCTGACTATACTTTTTTGCCCCACTGTACATTACAATATAGCTTTATTTGGGTAACTGCTTGATTGTTTATATTGTTGCAAAATGTAAACTATATTATCACCCAGCTCTAATCTGCTAAATTGGACAAATTGGATATTAAGGGATTAAACCTTATATCAGGATTCCTGTAACGCTGCTTTAAGACCATGTGTACTGTGAAAAGTGCTATACAAATAAAACTGACTTCCCTTTTAATTAGGGCTGAACGATTTTGTTAAATAATGTAATTGCGATTTTTATTTACCAATATTGCGATTGCGATTCAATATGCAATTATTTTTTAAAGCTCTTTATGTTCTGTATTATTCAACAAAGAAAAGCTATAAATCATTGTATAGTATGAACAACACAATATTAGATAGATATTGAAGAACATAAATGTTCTTTTCTGTAGGCCATGCCATATGTTACGATGAAATTAGGTGATGCATGAATTGATATGAATGACATTTTTATTTAACAACTACAATCACAGTATATTGACTGATTTGTTGAACTTCCAACCTTGTAAGCATGTAATAATTATGACTACATAAAGCACTGACAAATAAGCCTGGTGTAAACATTAATATGAACAAATACAATAAAGAATAATGTCAGTAACAAATCACACAAACTGAAGTAGATTGCTGAAATATAAAAAGAAAATCTTTTGCTTTACCACACTACTTTTTGTAATTCAAAGTCACTGTAATAAACATATGTAAACATGTGGACTGCACTTTTTAAACACTGTCTGTTAACTTTAGACCATGCAGTGGTTCTCAAACTTTTTTGGTCGCACCCCCCTTTAAACCTATAAAAAATCTGACTCTCCCACCCCCCTTTCCCCATCCCACCTCAGAGTACCACATAATTTCACTAAACATTATGAAAAATTAATGCTTTTTTAATTTAAAAAACCTACAGGGAAAAAAACACCTGCATCACTTGAAACATTGAAAAATGGCATAGAGAGAATAACTTATTATTATCATTCTGTTATTTATTTATTTTTGTGGGTTTCATGCTGTCCGCTAAGGCATAGGACACACACATGCTTTCCTGCTCACCAACGACATTAAACACCGTGTCTACACGAGCGGCAAAATACAGTAGAACCATTATAATCAGTGACGCTGTGTACACTGGATGCGGTGCGACCATAGACTGTAGGCGCAACACGACAAAACTCGACATTAAACTGATGTCTTGTTCTATTTATGACGTACTGACACAAAGTTAAAATGATTTGCAACGGTCGCTTTGTCACGTCAGTGTAGAGCCGTTGCGATGCGACGCGACATCTGTAGCGTCTGGTATAGACACGGCGAGTGAAGCCGAGAGCAAGATATGCCTCGTCATAGTTTCTGCATTTAGCTTGTGAATGGCCAGCACCTGCCTGGGTCTGTGCCATTTCATCTATGTCTTTTCTCTTCCCTTTGACACACTGATCCATCTCCCATTCTAAGTAACGTCCTTTGGCTGTTTACCGTTTTATTTTCTTTTTCTGCTGATGGTCCGTGCTAGACTTGAAGCAGCGCTGCTTAGACTGATGGGTGTGTCATCAAAGTACTGCGAGAGCTATAAGAGAGCGCGGACGTCTCCTTATGCTTTCTCTCGCCGTACTTTGATGTCATACACCGATCGATCTTCAAGTCGAACACACCTCTTCACTCTCGCGTGTCACATGACCGAGTGTAAAATCGCATTTTTTCATATTGCGATATTATCGCAAATGCAATTAATTGTTCAGTCCTACTTTTAATGCAAAGAAATGTCCAAAAAGACATTCTTCGAGATTAAAATAAATGTGTTAGATATACATATGTATAATTTTTGCCAAGCAACATAATTTCCCACCTAAACTTCTAACTGCCATGTAAATCTAACAGATCCACCCACTTAGGGAGACCAAAGAATCATATTTACTGCACTTATACTGGACTTGAACATGCCAGAATTTGGCTCTGCAAAACTGCTAATGGAGTTAAAATACTTGTCAGATAAACTACATTGACTGCAATATCTCTGACCCAGACATCAGATTTTGTGGCAGGCAAAGACATTTCCTCCAAGCAACTGAGCTACTAAGAGACATTTGGGCAGCTGTCCAGTTGATTTTACATTGGATAAAAGCCTCCCCTTTACCCTGCTCTGACAGAAGATACCCAACACCATATCAATAAACTAGAGCCCGACCGATATGGGTTTTTTGGGGCCGATACCAATATTAGGGAGTAAAAAAAGGCAGATATCGATATATCAGCCGATATTATTTGTGTATATTATAGTACAGTACCAGTCAAAAGTTTGGAAACTTGCCCATTCGAGGGTCCAAACATTTGACTGGTACTATATATAGAATACAGTATATACATAAACAGAATATATATACATAAACACATTTTTTGCAATCACTCAAATGTGGTGATCAAACACATAATTATGTGACAAAAATATGTAATGGAGGCAGGGCATTTAAAAATGTAACAAACTTTATTATCCAAAATGAGTCTGACATCAGTGCACTAAACAGTAAATTTGAAGTTTACTCAACTTTAATTCAATTCCATTCAACTTTATTCCTTTGAAATTTATTTCACTTCGGAACATTCATTCACAGATTTGCGCTACTGTCTTCACACACAGACGAAACTTACTAGAGAAGTGTGACAATTACATTACCTCTGTAAATAAATAAAATATAAATTCACGTCTCACTCACTTTAATGCCCTTTGAATGTAACATGTATGTTCCCTTGGAACTGGAATCATGGCAGAATTTCATGTGAAGTCCACGCAAGGCAATGCGGTCGATAAGAAACCACGTGATTGCAGCTGCATGAACAAGAGACCTCCTTACTGAAGTAAAAGTGTTGAATGGTGTCACCATCTCGCGAACGCGCCGGCGGATCTCCACCAAATTCGGGGGATCCCTTCAGCTCGAGGAGCCCTCTTGAACGCCACCCTCCGCGCGTCGGTAGCCCCCTGGGATCGCCAGATTGGTCGGCACCCGACCACGAATTTAACCGCCCGTAACTCCCGAACCACGGGGGCCTATTCGACGCGGGGGTGAGTCTCATTCGAAAGCGGGCCTCTCGACGTACACTCGATTGCGTGCAAGAGGGGTCTCAAACTGAAGGGATCCCCCGAATTTGGTGCAGATTCGCCGCGCCGTTATGGAGATATGGCCATTCAAATTTTTTAAGCTTTTAAGTCCCCCTGCAGTGAAAATCAAGTTTTTTTATGTTGTTTATTTGTCTATGTGGTGTTTTTAATATGCTTTTAGACAAACCATGTGCCAATCTATTAATCAACACCATTGCTGAGTATTTTCTCCTTAAAACTGTAGTTTCCCAAAGGCTGACACAGAAATATGGTTTGAAACAGCCCTTGGTTTGCTACGTCACAAACCAATAATGCCAAGGGATCAATTCCTATCACTAGCATGCAAAATATACCAATACCAGCACAAAACAAAATAAATCAGAGCAAAAAACTCATGAAGCTGTGGTTTAATGTGAATTTAGAACCGCTAACTTGCATTATAACCCGTGGCAACAGTGTAAAAGTAGCCCGGAGTCAGACGCAGCTCTCCCGGGCGTCTGCACTTCACATGCGTATGCTCGCGGGCGTGAATTAACAATCACAAACGGCTGCATTCGAGTCTTCAAGGCATTTTAGGACACAACATCGTCAAGTAAGTAACTTGACTGTTACGAATGTTACAGTATTCACTGTAGTTGTCTGCTAGTAAAAACATAGTTTTATCAATCATTATCCATGTATGCCATTGTTTTTGCAGTTACTACAGTTCAGTGGATCAGGAGACGCCAGCTGGTGTGTGACTGAGTGGAGGCGGGACTAATTTGCATATTCATAGATCCGCGTATAGTAAATGAGGCATGGGTGTAGAGTTACATTCAAGCTATTTTAAGGCACGAGACAATTATTTTCACAAGAAAAAACATTTAAATATGTCATTTTGATGATCAAAGATAAGTTTTAAGGGATAAAATATTTGACAGCAGGGGGACTTTAAAGCGTTTCATCCAGGTCACCAGTAGTAAACAATGGAGCGCTCTGCTGGACAATTACACCATTTCAAGCATTTTATCTGCGTTATATGTTCTGTAAAAAAAAAGTCATATTGGCGGCATATTCGCCGGTACCGATATATCGGCGACAGGCTCATATCGGCCAATAATATCAGCAAAACTATATATCGGTCGGCCTCTACATGAAACCTTTCCAGTGGCATGAATTTCAAACTATTCAAATTACTCAACTCAGTGGAGGTATAGCTGAGATTCTGGAACTGATTCTGGTTTGCTGAGTGTTGGCTGACCAGTCACACTAACCCTAAATGCTGATACAAATCATATTATCATCGTGCCCATCTCTGCTCTCTGTGCCCTAGTGTGGCGGTGGGCAGGAATGTAGGGGTGTTAGTGAAAACAAAAGCACCGGCAGTAGTAATGATGACTTGGCTTAGAGAAACACAGCACCCTGTGCATCGGGACAATAGTGGTCTCACCCACAGCAACATACAGAGAGGAGAGTATGGGGGGGATTTAGACCGTCAGCACTCTGGGGGGCCAACGTCGCATTCCTCTCATTGCTGCCACTACACTGATGCATCCATCCATTTCTCTCTTCATCCATTCATCAACCAGCAAACACAGCCACTTGCAGCCAATGATTCATCAGTACATCTGAGCAGATCTGTCTGTCCATCTGTCAGCTAGCATGATTCCAAATATCAGTCTGTCCATTCACACCCATCTATGGGGTTCAAGGTCTCAGCAATTTCTAGAGCAGCTCAATTAATCAAAGAGTTCAAAAGGTACTCGCATGACAGGAATGGCACATTTGCATAATTCCCCTAATTTGTATTGCTTTAAACACAAGATAAAATACTGAAATGTAGGAGTTGACAGCATTTCTCCGGATTTGGAATGAGAAGCACATTAAAAACTATTGATCTTCCATCAGTCCTACACCAAAATAAAGGCTTGAGGGCTAAACAATCATGAAAGTGAAGAAATTACTTTTGAAATAAGTACATTTCTAATGCATTATATATTTCTAATATTATTATTACTATTATCGATTGTAACAATTCAGCATTACATTATTCAATATGACTAAATTCAAAAAAAAAAAACTAAGTTCTGTTCACTATCTTCACTTTTGGCTCAAATGAAACACATCGGAGTTCTGTTCTTTTAAAAAACTTCCTGTTGGCACCAGGTTATAGGCAAACCTGCTAGTTTGTAGTTTTTGCACACTCTGTTCAACAACCTGAGACTCCTGTTTCAATGTGCTTTTATTTATTTGTTCTATCTGCACAGCAACAATATGAGATGTTAAATAGATAAGGTTCACACAAAAATTAAAATTCTGTCATCCGTTATGACATTCCACACCTGTATGACTTTCTTCTGTAGAACACAAAAGCAGATGTCTGAAATGTCTCAGTGTTTTTATCCATACAGTGGAAATCAATGTTAACCAAAACATTTGGTTACTAACATTTTTCAAAATACCCTAAAAATACTAAGTCATCAGGTTTGGAACAACTTGAGGGTGAGTAAACAATGACAGTATGCTCATTTTTGGGTGAATTTTCCCTTAAAGGTTTATATTCATATGTCATCACAATATGATATGACCAAATCAGTTATTTCAATAACAATTGCATTGTGGGTATATCTCATGATGTGCTACTTAATGAGATGCTGAAATAGATCAGCATGTGAGAGAGAGGAGAGAGAGAGAGAGAGAAAGAAATACAAGTTCAGGACCACTGGAAAACCTATGCTTGAACATCCTATGAAATGGGATTAAACCAATATCTCAACTCACAGACAGGCAAAAACAATAATCTTCCCTTTTATCTAAAGGCCCGCTGAGAGTGATTACATAAGGACCAGATCTCAACATTTCCTATATTAACTGTTTAGACAGCACATCTCGTACTCGACCATGGAGGAAGGTAAGAACAGAAAGTTCAACAACATTCACCTGCTGTTCAAATGGAAGAATATTGTCATGTTACCTGAAAAAAGACAAGTCCAGTACAGAGACTAAAAATAAATCAAATGTACTCAAAAGAAGGGCTCAATACAGAAGGGATGCTATGCAGCGCCTCGAAATCCCCCATCCAGACGAGATGAGAGAGAGCTCAGCCTGTCCAACTGAATGAGAAACTGACAGTCAACAGCAGCACGAGCGCTAACCGCAGATCCGGCCGTAATCCTCCTCCATCCTCCACCGCATGCTGCGTTAATGTCATCAAATCCCGTGTTCTCGCCCTATCACTCCATTTATACAGCATGCAATAGCAGGCACTGCCATGTCCGATTTCATTCAATCGTTAAACGCTCTAATCTGCCAAAGACAACCGTCCAAAATACTGCCATTAAACGTTGTTCTGCAATACAGTTAAGTGCATTGGGTTTACTTATCTACCTGGCCTCCCCCCTTCCATGGCAATTTGGCAGTATCGTTGTGATGCTTTTTCCAGTCTTGGATTCAGACAGCGCAACAGCTAGTGAGGCCATGCATCCCCCTCCACCGCCTATGACAAATCAAAATAACACAGCAGATGGCATGCAAGGAGCCCAAGATGCGAGCTAAATCACATTGCATTGCATTTAAAACGCCAGATACCCTCCGCTCGCACACATATCCCTCACATTAGTGTGCTGAACCGTAATGTTTGGGTGGAAAGCTCACATGATAGTCTGGGAAGTAGTGAATGCGCGCGGTGGACGCACAGACACACGCCGAAACAAAAGGCGAGCAGCATGGTCATTCACACACACACACACGCGCGTGCGACCCGTGTGAGACAACTGAACGTTACATTACCTCAAAATTTTGACAACCGCATGATGCATGGTGGCCATTATTAATTCGCGACGACTAAAGCTTGATATTTAAATGAACAGCCGTTACAGCTACGCAGACTTACCTAACGTTATGGCGTGGCTGTGTTTTCAAATCCAACGAATCTCAACGTTTCTCTTGGGCGAAGACAAAGCGGAATGGTTTCGTCCAGCTCACATAGGTGTTTCTGTTTTCTTCCTGTTTTAAAAGCCAGATAGCTCTCGGTAGTTTTTCCGTTAATTCCGCATCCTTGTGTGTGGGTTTTTTTTTTTTTCTCAGCCCGAGCAGCGCGGGCGGTTATTAAACATAAAGCGAATCCCTCGCGTGACGGTGAGCTCAGGTAACCACACAGATTTCAAACCGTTATTTCAGTTCTCGTCGAATATTTGAATTCCTTCGTAATTGTCATACAGCCTTGTGTCCACGCGACCTCCGGCGTGTCGCTCTCGTCTTTCTTTAGTCCGACTGATAGACGAAAGAGTGAATGATCGAGGTGGGGGGTGCGGGGGCTCGGTCGCATCGTCGCGCTCATACATACACACGAGGGACAGCAGCGCGAGAGAGGCACATCTGATTAGTATGTTGAACGCATTTCGCGCCCACGGATGCACAACAACGAGCAAATTAATAAATTTTTCTAGTAAAGACTGTGGGTGCTTTAAAACAATAGTTGTGCCGTTGAACATCAGAAGACAGAGTAACGTTAGACTACTTGCTTGTCTTGCCTGCGGACGGATATTTGCCATCATGATGCCAATTAAATCAAGAGATAAGCAAACTCGTAGGTACCACGTGTGACATACTGTAATTTGGGTTGCTTGTGTAGTTAATAAAATAATATTATTAGTCTAATCTGTCAAGTTATACTGTATGATTACACACTGGTTTACCAGTAGCATCATCTACCCAAACAAGGCGAGATCCAAAGCAAACTGGGCCCTTTGTAGGGTCACCACTAAAATTTACAGGATCTTGGTAGACAACGTTCTGACAATCTGACAATCAAAAGCATTAACAATATTCCCTTCCTTCCATCAACCTGTCGGTCACAATTAGCAAACAACAATCAATTCCTAATGGTCAAAATCAAATCCCACCCTACAGTTTTTCTGGTTAAAGAAGCTGTTTCACGCAGATATACAGCAAGTCACAGGCAATAAAAGACGATCAGAACTCATGCTGACTTTAAAGGCAAAGTTCATCCAAAAATGAAAATTCTTTCATTAATTACTCACCTTCATGTTGTTCCAAACCAGTAAGACCTTCATTCATCTTCAAAACACAAATTAAGATACAGTATTTTTGATGAAATATGAGAGCTCTCTGACACTGCATAGGCAGCAATGCAACTGAAATGTTCCCAGGTCCAGAAAGGTAGTAAGGACATCATTAAAATAGTCCATGTGACATCAGTGGTTCAACTGTAATTTAAAGCTACGAGAATACTATTTTTTTTTTTTTTTGTTTGTTGCAAATCAAGAAAACAAAATAATACTTTAGTCACCAATCGTCTTCCCCAAAACACGATCTGCCATTATGGAGAATACCACAACGCATGCGCGTTGCTTTACTCTGCATGTAAACAAGGCTCGGCATATGCATGTTCTAGGTCCACGCATCAAACGTGTGTTTACGTGCATGTGTTGTTTACGTGCATGGAAGAAGACGTTATTTGGAGGCGAAGAATGTTGAATACCGTCATTATTTTTGTTTTCTGAGGCAACAACAGTATTATCGCAGCTTCGTTAAAATTACAGTGAACCCCCAATGTGTCCTCTACCGTTTTGGACCTGGGAACATTTCAGGTGCTGTACTGTCTTGGAGGGTCAGAGAATCTCAGATTTATCACAAAAATATCTTAACTAAGTTGTGTTCCAAAGATGAACAACAGGCTTGTGGGGTTGGAACGACAGGAGGGTAAGAATTAATGCCAGAATTGGAAATTTGTGGTGAACTAGGGATGGACGATATGGCCAATATTTATATCACGATATATTTCTTAATGTCGATACGATATAATTCCGATATCGGTATGAACACTATTTAAAAAGCCTCATAAAAACAGCCAAGAATGGCCACAACAGATGTCTCTACCTACAAACTTATGAAAAATTAATATGCCAACTCTATGAAACCTACTCCTACAAAACTATATAATATTTTAGGAAAAAAAATGAAGCAAATAAATAAATGTTCACCTTTTATTGGTATTTAGCCTTCATACAAACAAAAAATGTGAAATCACAGTCAAATAAATCTCAGACTCTCCTTATTAATATAAATATTTTTTACTTCAAACTATAGGCTAACATACAGTCAAAAGTTTTTGAACAGTAGATTTTAATGTTTTTTAAAAGAATTCTCTTATGCTCAAGGCTGCATTTATTCAAAATATAGTAAAACAGTAATATTTTGAACTATTTTACTATTTAAAAACCTGTTTTCTTTTTGACAAATATAATTTAGTCTGTGATTTCCAACCAAGCAGAGCTTTCGCAATCTACCTCCCCAGTAAACAGGAATCCTTTCAGACATCATTCTAATCATTCTGATTTGCTGATCAAAAACATTACCTACTTTGCATGTTGAAAAGCGGAAAGTAGATTTTGTTCGGTTTGTCTGAATAAAAAAGTTCAGAAGACAGCTTTATTGAAAACATAGAACATACTTTTGTAAATTTATAAAACCAGTCCTTACTCCATCACTTTGATCAATTTTAAAAAATCCTTGCTAATGAAAGTAATAATTTCTATAATATTAATTTTAAAAAGAGCCCCAGCTTTTTTGACCCCCCCCCCCCCATGCGTAAGCCCCCCGCGCCCGATAAGTTACAAAACCTTTTCATTTCAGATAATGCTGATTTGGGCCGCCCCCCGCCTCTCCCCCCCCACTATTCATCAACGAATCCTGAAAAGAATGTACTCAACTGTTTAAAGATTGAGTAATATCAGCATGTTAGAATGATTTCTGAAGGTTCATGTGTCACTTAAATCGGAGTAATGAGGCGGAAAATTCAGCTTTGATCACAGAAATTAAATTACATCTTACAATATATTCTCATAGAAAACAGCTATTTTAAATTGTAAAAATATTTCAAAATGTTACTGCTTTTGGTGCATTTTGGATCAAATAAATGCAGGCTTGGTGAAGAGAAGAGAATTATTAAGAAACATAAAAAATCTTGCGGTTCAAAAACCTTTAACTGGTAGTGTAGGCTGATTATTCTTATAGATTTAAACATGCATTAACCAGGATAACGAGTATGAAACATGCTCCGAGTTGCTTCAGAAAACAAAAAAATTGAGCAACAACAAAAGCATGTTGCTGGAAATGGGTTAATTATTGAAAATGCAAACTGATTGTCTGCCAGCAGGAGGCGCTTTGAGAGCGGTGGAACTAACGGTTTCTCCAGTAATGGATGTAAACAAAGCAGCTCCGCTAATGAACGCTACTTTATCAGATAAAAAAGCCATCTAAACTATTCTGAAGACAGTATGTTCCCTTCAGAGATACATTCATATAAAAAACCCGCGATACGTTTTGATTTTGAAACGTGCAGTGATCATGTTTATTCAAACGCCACAAATAAATCAATGTATGGGAAACACTGGTAATGTATATCGAAATATCGGAAACGTGTTTAAAAATCATATCACCGTTATTGAAAAAAATTATATCGCGATACATATTGATATTGAATTATTGTCCAGCCCTAGTGTGAACTATCCCTTTAACAACTGGTTTCGGCCAGGGCCATCCTTAGCTGACACAAGGCCCAGTGCGAGGTAGGGCCCCCTCTGTCCGTTCACGATCACGTTCCCCCTCGGTCCATTCGCAATCACGTTCCCCCTAGGCCCATTCGCAGTCCCAAAGGCCCCCTTGTGCTGGACGTTGGGGCTTCCATAGCATTTTGCTGGTGGTAATGATAAAAGGATAGGAGATCAGAAAGGGATGCCTCTGATTGATTTGTATTGTGAATTAATAAAAGCTTCAAGGCAACTTTGCTCTTGACTGGGACTTGCAAATGGGGCTCCTGAAGATACATGAAAGAAACAGGTGCCCTTGTGTTTTTTCAGAGAGGTGACTGGGGGGATGGGGTCTTCGATTCATTTGGGGTGGAGGGGCCAGACTGCTTGGGGCCTCTGGGCATGTGTCCCACATGCTGGTCATAATCACAGACCCAGAACATAAACAATTCATCAGACCATGAATTTGCTACATCCATCACATGCCAGATCTGATGGCGGGGTGGTTATACCTAGACATAAACGAACATATTACCTCGCAGGTGATGAAGCATCTTACACCAAAAGCACATATGTCAACACATTCAAGCAGTTCTGTACTGGTCCTAGTGGAGAATACAAAACATTAGTCTAGAATGTTCCCACATAAAAAAATGCTCTTGCTAATGGAGCATATAATGGACACTGTCATTGACATTTACATAGCAGCAGATATGTATTCAAACATATCCTTTATATATGCCAACTGACCATGTTCATGCCCTTATCTTCTGTTGGGTCTCACATGTCATTCTCTTTTAAATTTACATATTGTAGAGATATTTTTAGCCGTTGGTCATTATCTGAGTTCTCTGATGCAAAAGTTGTTTGAAGAGAACAACAATTTTGCTCAGTCTGAACCAGCACACACTTCTAGATGCACATACTCTCTTAATAGGCTCTTCAAGACACACAGGCATCTCATGTTCATGCACAAGTATTCTTTTGATACTGATATTCTTTTAATCAGATAAAAACCGATTGCTGATCATAGATTACAGATCAGGTTTCTTCCTGACTCAGGGGTTGAATTTACTTTTTATGCAGTGATAAATGTCTCTTGCTAATGTCTGTCTCTCTTTCTATCTAAACCTCCACCCCTCCCACCTACAATGGTCCCCATCCCTACCTGGTCCCCTCTTTTGAAAGAGCACACAATAGTGTGGGAGACAAAGGAAAAGAGCTGAGTGGGCAGCACTAAGTATCTGTGGGTACTGGGGCCCTCTCGAGCTGGAACTGGCTGAAGCTTTGCTTACATAGAACTGCTTTCTGCTCACTACAGCACATTCAGTATCTCACTCTGTCGCTCACTCTTTTTTTCAGTTTTATCTTTTAAAGTCTGTTAAAAGTTAAAAGTGGTTGATATTGTGGGGACTGGCCTGCGGTCCCCACGATGGAAAAAAAATATTTTAAAAATAGTAAATGATGTTTATCTGAAAGTTTAACAATGCAAACAGGTTTTCTGTAAGGGGTATGGTTAGGGTTAGGGGATAGTAAATATCGTTTGGTGAAAGAGTTCAGATGCAAAAGCCTCTAAGTGCCATCTGAAATCTTCTTTTAAAATTAGCATTTTTATCAGGCTCCTATGTTTAGATTCAGTCATTTTACTTTAATGGCCATGTATAGGTCCTTTTCTATGCCATTAAAGTGAAATAAATTAACATAAATATAGGAGCCTGATGAAAATGCTCATTTTAGATGAAAATTTCAGATGGCACTAACAGGCTTTTGCATCTGAACTCTTCAAATATATATATAGCTATCAACCTTTTCTTGCGGTAAAAAGGGCGTTGGCCATTTGTAAATATATGGGTCTTGCTTCCAGTCTTATTTGCTTCCAGCTATTTTTAGCTGTACAAAACTGTTTGTTTTGCTGCTTGATATTGAAAATTGGTTTGTCTTATCATATTATTTTAATCTATTGTCTTAATTATGAACACACTGATTTGTAGCGCAAACAGTTTTACTGTTTACTGCACGTTGTTATTCTTCTCATTATTTACCTATAGCAGCTAATGAACCGGAAGTCTCGCCCATAGGCTTACTTCCACGTTGAAGAAAAAAAAGGTGGAAGTGGATATACATATATATATCTATCTATATATCTATATATATATATATATCAGTATTAGGTGGGTTTTGTAGTGTGGTGATGTAAATCAATTGAACTAGCGCAAATATGATGTGAACAGTTTCGGTCTCTGAGTGTTGGTGTGTTTTGTGTGCAGAAGCAATTATTTTTGCCTCAGGCTCAGTGCATATCCAGTTATGGATCTCCAAATCTGTTGGCTCTGACCACCAGGGAGATTGTGCTAAGATAGATGGAGACTTTCAAGTCTGTTGCTGTGCACAACACTCACACCGCACTGATGCTGTTTAGATCAAATAGATGACTGTGTAGTTCTTGTTTCTTGATACCATTGACTGATGAGGTACCTTGATGCTGAAGTCACAACTGTACCCAAGAGAAACCATATGATTAAATGCAAATACTATGACGGCCCTCCTTTTCCCTTTCTCTCTCTCTTATTTCTCCCCTGTATCTTTATCTCTTCCACTCTCTCTCTCTCTCTCTCTCCGACCTACTAAAAGATATTTATATTCCTCTCACAACCTCCTCAAGTCATCTCATTGGGACAAGCAAACTATTTCTGTTCTCTCTCTCTCATTCTCACACCACCAAGTTCTACCAGAAACAAGTTTTTGAAGGTCACCTAGCTGTTCCAGTTTAGACCACAAGAATTGTTGCCATAAAAATAGGACATAGATGTAGGAGATATTGAGGCAGAGTCAAGGAAAAAGGAATCAGGATGAAACCAAAGAGACTGCACTGTAATTTAGGTGATGACATTTGAGGCACGAATAAATATGTGGCTTACATCACTAAAGAAACCAGGTTACACTCAACTCTAAAAACAGTTATAGCAGTAATTCCTCAGAATTACCCAGAAACAAACAAAAATAAACAACAACATGAATAAAGCAGCAGGCTGCAGAAGACTAATCCAACTTACTTTATATTCAAATATAGAACCAAATAAAAATATTCTTACATTAAACACCAACCTGCTTATTCAAATTTTGTCTTTGCATAGGTACACAATGCACTGTAGTTTCTTGAGAAGGTGTCACAGCTATTATTAAGTGCCTTATTGGAATATCTGTTATGATGGCTAGGAATCCAAATGATAGGATAAATAAAATAGGTTCACTTTAACCTTTAAAAAAGGAACGAGTGTGACAAAATTGGCAAGAGAACAGAAAGGAAAATAGAAGAATGGGAAATGTGATGGGAACAGCGGGAAGATGACAAATAGATTATTTATCTGGTATGTTTATCTCCGGCTCCTTCCCAGAATGCATTGTGTGGACAGTGGCAAATGATATAGCCCTTACAAGATGCTACAGATGGCTGCGCAAGTGTGTGTGTGTGGGGCAAGTTTTGCCTACGTTGTGAGAACCAAATGTCCCCTCAAGGATATTAAAACCTGAAATCAACTACATTATGAAGAACAGAACGTAGCCAATGCTTCCCACAAGGAAATCAGCTTTATAAATATACTAAATAACGTTTTACTGATCATATAAAAATGGTGAAAGGTTTCTGTGAGGTTTAGGAGTAAGATTATAGAATAGAAAAGATCATTAGCTTAGTATAAAAACAATAGAAACACTATAATAGAAAAACAAATGTTTATGTAGGCTCAGAGGCAGACAAAGTACTCAACTCCATTACTTGAGTGAAAGTACAGATACTGCTGGTCAAATATTACTCCATTACAAGTAAAAGTTGTAAAGACAGATTTGTACTTAAGTCAAAGTACAGAAGTACTTGCTTTTAAAAGTACTTAAGTACCAGAAGTAAATGTCCTTTTTTTATGTCAATGCACTGTTTTATTGTTGTACGTAGTACTTGCAATACTTCTGAAGCAACTTACAATACATTACACCTGCTGAATACACTGACTAGCTTGTAGTATCTTTGGAATAAAGAGCTTTTAGAATGTTAAAAACCTATGGGGGAAAAAAACCTATGGGAAAAACAACAAAAAAATGTTAACACCCCTACCCACCCCCACAAAAGCAGGATGGTAGTGATCTCACACAGCTCTGGACACATCTATGTGTAGCCATTCATCCACATTTAAACAGAGTGGACAGTGAAATCCTGTAAATACAGAGTGATGAGGAAGAAAAAAAAAAATCAAACCTGCTTTAAAACCCAGCAACACAACTGTAGCTGTACAACTTTACAACAGCAACACTGCTTTAACAAAAAAGCAAAACAGCAAGACTTATTTGACATCAAAACAAAAATGTTAAATGCTGTCTAATCACCCTCGCAGTACTTTGATGTCACACACAGAACAGTCTGTGCAGTGCTGCTTCAGTCAAACACCTATTGTGTTTTATTAGATGCACAACAGTCCTTCTGTGGCTTTATAGGTAATATTTTCATGTACACAATTTAGCAAAATCAGGCAATATTGTGTCTAATATAAACCACAATATTAACTTATTATTAAATTGTTGTAAATAAATATCACATTTGCAACTGCTCAGTGTTCAAAAAATGCAGGGAAATCTCTTCATGTAGCCCTACAAGAGTGATTACTGATAAACTGTCTGAAAAAAAAGAAAGTCACGTTTTAGAGAAGCTGACTTTCAAAGCTGCTACATAGTAACGACTTTATACTTCGAGGACATTGATAGAAATGTAGTGGAGTGAAAAGTACAATATATGTCTTTCAAATGTAGTGAAGTTAAAGTCATAAGTTCCCACAAAAAATAATACTCAAGTAAAGTACAGATACTCAAAAAGTGTACTTAAGTACAATACTCAAGTAAATGTACTTAGTTACTGTCCGCCTCTGTGTAGGCTACATTACATAATGCAATCACTCACCTGCACACTAACCTAACACAGATATCTGACAATGGATGAAACTACACAGAATAAAAAATTATGAACAGATGAGAGGAGGAAGTGATGAAAAATGGACACACATTCTCACACTGTGTACTGGGCGGCATTATTCCCTAAACACACACTTGCAATCACATTATCAGTTTAGACAAAGTTACATGAATAACCCAGATATCCCAAAAAAGTTCTGCCCTCAAACTTTAGCTAAAAACTATTTAAATCAATCACCGAACTAAAATAGCCTTCTTAAACCAGGGCGCACAGACTTATATATACTGTACATACAGTCCCTCCCTCAGTCTCTCTCTCTTACATAGACACAAGCTCATTACAGCGTCCCATTCTGAATTTTGTAGAATATAGGTAAAGTGACATTGACGCTGTTATCATTAATACTATGAGTCTGGAGACACACGCTGCATGCTTCACTCACTGAATAACTGTGACTTTGATACAAACTCAATCTCTGACCTCACAAGAGAGAGAGCAGCAGACGGAGAAAGAGAACGAGAATTAAACAACATAGAGAGAGCAAGAAAGAGAAAAAGATAAGAGTTTGAGGCTGTTCTGTGTGTGAATCAGGTCAACTGAGATTTAGCAAGATGAGGTGTGAGGTTTGTTCCGCTCTGGGTGAAACACACATTCATGCGTTCCAGAATCAAACCAACTGGGATCTCCCGGTCACAAAACATCACTTGTCCTGAAAAACTTCTGTTCATATATAAATGAGTGGCTCAAAACCACATCCAATCATTCTACTCTACATTTCCAAGCATGTTTAATTCACTAAGAGCATTCAAGTCACTGAAATGTGTGTCCTATATTTTAGCCACCTCTGGGTTTGGTAGCAAGGGACTTGCTGACCTATTCATGAGCGCCTTTCTAATTATGCTAATTTAAGACTTAACCGGGCTGGTGCCTGCAAAGCCAAACATTATCTCATGAGGATGAGCTGAACACACAGGCAAATTAATATGAATTTAATATAATTAAATAACACATTATTCATTTGAAAACATATAACACCATGCAACAGACTGTGCAGCTTACATAACCAAGTTATGCCTTTCTGTATGTTAAATATATAATTTGCTCCACCTATCTCTTCTCTTTCTGCAACTGGAATGAGAGCAAGCTATCAGAACATGAGATGTTTCTTGTTGCTATGCAACCAGAAATATGGGATCGTGGGTTATTCTGCGCTGTGTATGGCACTACATAACCATTCAAAAGCAGAGCCATCTGCATCAGTGGCACAGTGAGGTAATGCATGTGAGGATTTTTAAACAAATGGCAGACAGACTTTCTAGATAGACTGTTATCCTGTGGTGCAGCTCTAGGAAAATTATTAGAATAGAATTGTAATTAGAGAATAATTCAAATTGTGCAGGAAGCATGTTGTTTTTATTGATGGCATCATTTATATTCAGAAATTCAGACTATATAGGGAATTTAGTTAGTTTCAGTCCTCAAATTTAGAACTGTGGATTTCACTATTAGTATTGACTCTTCGTGCAGGTTTCATCAGTAAGTGACTGTGTTTAATCATTCACTTAAACAATTATTTTGAACACTAATTAATTGAGGAATGAAACAAGTGACTAGATGCCTGCATCTGAATCCAATTATTCCCATACTATATGTGAAATCCTTATATCTAAATCCTCAGTGGACACTCGACACCTGAAAAATAGAGGTCCCGGGTTCAAATCCCGGACGAGCCCCCAATTTTCACTGTTACGTCCCAGATGTAGGGGTCTAGGGTAAGGGAGTAACAGAGAAAAGTAAACATAAAATTGGTTGACCTGAAAGGAACCGGTAAAATAATCAGGCACAGGCACACAGGATAATTCCGAAACTAATGACCACAGTCCCGCTGAATGACAGCAAATGCCTGCCATCAACCAGAAGAGATACAGGTAGAGTTCAGCCGAGCAGATAAACAGATTGTCAAACTGAGGCTCCTTTCTACATACCCGATTAAGGACTGTGAGTCATACTGCACAATGAGAAAAAGAGAAAGTATTTCTGAGCTGAGGAATGACTCACAGTAGACCTAATCACATGCTATGCTCAGAGATGACAAAAAGAGACAGATGACAAGTGGGATGCGGAGGCTGATGAATGCAAGGATAAATAAGAAAAGAGTGTGATCATTTCAGTCACACTTTTATCAATATCATCTTCTTTTTATCCAACAATAGCATCACAGTGTAGCAGTCAGTGATGGTTGGTGATGGCGCCCCCGAGTGGCTAAACTGATTTAGAGCAGTAGAACATAATAACCTTGTTTACTGAACCCAGCCTCTGAGTCCAATTACACAATTTTCACCAAGTGGCTGTAACACTTTATGTTATGTGTCTGATGCCCCGTGGTATTTTATATCCCCTCCCACATCATGAATTGAAAATATAGAGATCAGAATCTTGCTTTGTCATCACTGTGTCCTTGAGCAAGGCACCAAACCCCAGGTGTTTCCACACAAACTGTCTCTGTAATTAGTCTACTGTGAGTCACTTTACATTAAGACCATTGTCTACAATTTGACATCTAAACATAAATATGAAGGACCTATGGATGGATAGACTAACAGACACATGCATATTCGTCATTCTTAGAGGACAAGGTGCCTTGATACTTCTATTTAACATGCAAATCGAATGAGATGCATGAGTCCTAACATTTGGTGTCACAGGAGACCTTTGGAGACACAGTACTATTGATCTTCCTGGCACCGGTAAATATGTTTATTAATTATGTTTCATAAATAGCACTGTAACTGTGTGATTTTAAAATAAAATCTGCAATTTGTCATTTGAGAAGTATTAAAATGTTTGAAGGATGCTTTGTGATAGAGGGGATTTAACATATGGTACATGGTCTATAATGGATTAACATAGAACTATTACAGAAATCATATATTCTGAACTGTGAGAATATATATATATATATACATGATATTTTCTGTTTACTTATGTGTTATATATTATGATAGTGATGTGCTTTTGACATGATGTGTAAATATATATTTAAAAAAAAACATTTCAAGAGTTTCAAGGCATATTAAGTTGTTTAGCTATAATCAGTATAACGGAAATCATGCAGAATACCCACGATTAATAAGTGTAAAAATGTTTGATATATGTTGACAAAAACTATTAATATGTTGAACCTCAACTAAAAATCTACTTCTTTTATTAGCGTATTTGCACTGGATATATAAGATAGAACGTCTTAAATAACAACACATTCTCAGTGAAGAGAAAAATAGTTGTTAATCACCTCAACAGCAGAGTAAAAATGAGCACACAGTTCATTTTGGATGCTGTAAAGATTAATTGTGGGAGTTATTTTTGTTCCACACAGGCCACAAGAGAGGAGAGAGAGAGAGAGAGACAGAGAAGATGGCTGCCAGATCTGTCTGTGTGCTGGTCATCTCTGTAGGTTGGTGGTTTCACATCTGATAAATTCAGAATTACAGCAAAATACTTACAATGAATATCAGTCATGAACAGGAAACCAATACGATTTCTTTTTCCTGGGTTTAGACTAGGGAGTCACTATATGCCTTTACTGTTTTATCTAAAGATTTGGGACAATGAAGCATCACTGAGTCACAGGCCAATGACCAGTAGCTACAGTATAGCAGTGGGTGAGGGTGATTGACGAATAATACAAATTCCAAATATTACCAAACACATCACATGTTTTTCTAACCTGTACATTCTGTAGACCTAAAAAGGAGAACCATAATCACAGAACAAACTGTGAATTAAACACAGTTAATGATAAACCCCAAAAACCTATGGGTTATCATAAGATAAAGATCCATCAGTATCATCATACTGATCTGTTTAGTATTAATTTATTCTTTACATTCTTTATGTAGTGGTGATCAGTGTGACTGGAATGCTGGCGTCTTGGATAATGAGGTGCGAATTTTTATAGTCCTTTAAAAATATGTGACAGTCTAGTAAGAGTTCTTAATGATTACAGGTTTTTTTTATTCATGTCTAGGTTTCAACAATCTGAGATTAGAATGAAGTATTCCGTAAATTCATTCACAGTCAACTCAGATGCAGCTCGAACAGAGATGACAACATTAGCGAGTGCATCAGATGTGACCGAAGGTGTGCCGAACATGCCGAAGGCACATATAATCACAAATATTCCTGGAACTGCATCAGTGAATATGATGTCTGGATCATCTGTGGTATCAAGAGCGTCATCCGTTGCTATTGCCGAACCCTCTCGGCAAACAATAGCTGAGACAGCAGCAGTGAGATCTACAGCTGGGGAAACAATCGTCTCGTCTGGGACCATAGAGAAAGTTAAGATACACACTTTACCTGGAACAAAAAACGCAGAAAGACGAGAAACAGCCGAAACAACAGTCACCACAAGTACACAAATACAAGAAAGTGCCAGTGTGGAAACATTGATAAATACAGCTCACAAAACACCCGAACCTGAGAGAATAAGTGAAAGTGATATCATACAAACAGATGTTACAATATTTGAGAAACCAGCAGAAATAAGCATCACACCCAAACAAGAATTAGGGACAACCAGATTAGCTCTGACTATAACAGCTACAGTTAATATCAGGAGTGCGACTCCGATACCAGAACCAGTGACAGTAAGAGCAACAAATTACATTTCAACAACCCAAACTAGACCAGACATTACATTTAGGACAGAAGCAGCTAGGACTGAAACAAAAGCAGATTTAACTGAAGGAAAACTAGCACCAACCACCATCATAAAAAGACCAAAAACAGCAGGAACAGGGCCATCTAAAGTTGAAACAAGTGAAAAAAACACAGTTAGACCACAAAAATCTCCTCAAGCTATAAAGACTCCAAATGGTCCAACAATAAATGAGGCTACTGGTATAAATCTTATAACTATGATTCAAACTGCCACTGGAAAACAAGCAAAAACAGTGGGAAAACAATTAAGTACAGCTGGTACAGGCATAACAATAAAATCAAATGTATTAACTACAATTAAATCTATTGTAAATGATTTAAACACCATTTCACCAGAGAGACAGACTGCTAAAGTGTTTGAGAAGTTGACAACTCATCCACACAAGTCTGTATCGCCATGTACAGGTAAATGTCAAACCAAATCTACTACTAAGAAAACTACAGGCAGACGAGGCCAGGACAAGAAGCCCCTGTCGCATAAAACTATTTATTCTGCCATCACTATGGGTAGCATCTTGGTTGTATGTGGCCTTCTAGCTCTTGTTGTGTTTATAAAGGATTTTATTGGGCCCGACTAAAATACTCAATTCAAATGTTGGTTAATTGTTTCATGAGTTGAAATGTAGTATTTGTTTTAAAATGTAAATAAACAACTAATTGAATAAATAACTAATAACTTCATTATAATGAATTCAGATAATGACTGTTGATCCCCCCCCCCCCGTATAAGGTGTTAATCGGTTAGTTCACCCAAGATGAAAATTCTGTTAACGTTTACTCACCCTTGGGTCATTCCAAACCTGCATGACTTTCTTTCTTCTGTGGAACCAGTTTCAACTGGTTTTATCCATACAATAGACGTCAATGGTAATCAGTCACTGGAAGTCAATGGGAAATATCGGTTACACTTTACTTGAAGGGGTGTGCTCAGACTGCATGACCCCTTCATAATCATGACATGACACATGTCATGAATATGAAGGTTTTTTTATGCATGTTTATGACAACTGTCATTAAGTGTCATTCGCTCAGTTATGTAATTTTTAATGCAAATATGACATTGTTTGAGATGTCTTTGTAATGGGATATGGTTAGGGGTAAGGGTCGGGGTGGTTAGGAGGTCAAATACTGTCATATTTGCATTAAAAATTACCTACTGACGAATTACACTTAAGACCATTGGTCAAACATGCATAAAACCTCCTTCAATATTCATGACCCTGTCCTGGTCTGAGTAGAAAGGTGTCCACTGTCTGTCTTATGCACACCCCTTCAAGTAAAGTGTTACCGAAATATCTTTTCTTTTTGTTTTCCACAAGGTTGATATAATAATGACAGGATTTATATTTTGGTGGAACTGTCCATTTAATGCTTATGAAACAGTAGAAGACACAAATTGCTTGTAATAAGCATTTTTTCCCCCTACAATTTTTACATTTAAATTTGACCAGACTCAATAAACAGCTCAAAAGATAGAAAAATGTAACCACAATAAACCTGATCATTGATCAATATTGATCAATACAACTCAATAAAAGATCCTGTACATCTGATGTAGGCTACGTATCATTAAAAATGTGTCTGGCTCAAAACAAGAATGAAGAAAATGACTTGGGTACCTGCTGTGCTCAAAAGTCAACCTACTCTACGAAGATGACGCTGATTGGCGGAATGCCTTGTAACAGGTTGGTCAGAGAGCACGCGATTGGTCCTGTGTTAAATCATGGTAGCGAGCTGAACTGATGATGGTTCTTGACCGCAACAATTTTCACGACTCACGGGTGACAATACAGTTTGAAATGTAAAGAAATAGCACGCAATGTAACGGATGAGAATAGTGTAATCTCACCCGTCACTAGTGTGGTCAAAATCTGTTGCTTTGGTAAGCACAACGGAAAGCAACAGATTTGGTCCACACTAGATAACGTGCCCCTGCACGCGACGCTCACGTGGCCTCGTTGGCGCTTCATGTCACCTGTAGGTCGTGGTTAATCTTTGTTATGACAGCCAATCACGTTCCCGGCTGCAACCATGAGACGTATGCTACTGCCAATCAGCGCTCGTATCGCAACCACGATTTCGCCCAGTAACAACAAAATTGGCCAATCAGCGCTCGTTCTGCATCCGTGATTCTTCGTCGTAACAACAAGTAGATCAATTGATCAATTATCGTCAAGAATCCCCGAAAGACTTGCGGATTACGGCTGGAGAAGAAGATAACGGTCATCGATTAACTTCTGACCAACATTTGCAATGTAAGTGAGTCTTTTATCAATAAAAAAGTAACACTTACAATACTGGTGCACAAATATGCATTAACTCATGAAGGACTAACCCATTTATTAATAATTACTACATCAGCAACAAATGAACATTCTATATGATCCAAAGATTAAGTAATCAATAAATTGTTATTAGTTAAATGTGTCATAATGTATGAATTCCCTAATAACATATTATATTAACTAATGATGTAAATTCATATGTCAATTACCACAGTGTACTTCAACTTCCAGTTGTCTGCTTTAATTAATCATTAGTTAATGATTTGCAAAGATGTCATTATGTTATGACTTTACTTGTTGAGGCACAGAACTATTAACTAATTGTTAAGTAATATGTAATTGTGGTTATGGATTTTGAATTAGTTAGTTAGTCATGTGCCTCAACAAGTAAAGTCATAACATAAAGATATCGTAGCAAATCGTTAGCTAATGATTAATTAAAGCAGACGACGGGAAGTTGAAATGGCACCTATTCATGTTGAAATGCATGGCTTGTGGTAATTAACATATGAATTTACACTATTAGTTAATATAATATGTTATTAGGGAACTAATACATTATAACACATTTAACTTATAACTATTTATTTATTATTTAATCTATGAATCATATAGAATGTTCATTTGTTGCCGATGCAGTAATCATTAATAAATGGTTTGGTCCTTCATGAGTTATATATTAAGTCATGATTATCTGTGCATCAATTAAGCATGAATTAATGCATATTAGTGCAAGCGTATTGTAAAGTGAGTTGTGTTTTTATGTTACCATAAAAATAAAGTGGCAAATATATAAAGTTGTTTTGAATTAATAACCTGTAGCTCAGACAAGCTAATAATTCAGGTAATTAATAGAAACTATTATTAAAAAATTAAGTATTTTATATTTTTATAGATTAGCCGACCAAGCACAATATAAAGTATATAACGTTACAGTTTAATACAGCTTTACCAGCTGCAACATTAAAATGATTCTTACACATTAATGCATCACTAATTTTAATCCAATAATATAATATACATTATGCTTCTACTTTTAGTACTTTAAGTATATTTGAATATACAAAACTAAAATTTTGAATGCATGACCTTTACTTGTAATAGAGCAGAGGGCTTCAAAGTGGGGAAAATAGTTTTAGGGGAGGTTCAGTGAATGGAAGTGAAAAATTTGTCTTCAAAAGGAAATCACATAGAATAAAAAAATGTTTTCAAAAGGAGATCACATAGAATAGACTGAACTTTCCCTTACCCACTACCCATTACTTGAAAAATCATCTGTCTCAGGTGGGACAAGTTATATTTTATGGTATAATAATTATTGAAAAAATTACCTCTTACTCTGGGATAATTCTGATATGTTAGCCAACATTTTGAGCCTGTTGGAAAATATTTACACAAACAAAGCGTAATATAAAATCAACATTACAAGGTGATCATGAGTAAATATAGTAATATAATACACGCCGCTGCATTAACTAATGTGTTACCAAATGTGTTTGTCTGTTTCTCTATAGTCTTTATGTCTTCATTTTTTTTTAATTAGATGGAACCTCGCTTCAGGAGACGGGCTGATGGCAGCCTGAATCTGACTGATACAGTGGAAGCAGCAAAGGTGGAGGAAGGCAACAAAGCAAAGCCATACACAAGACCCCTGTCCCCGGAGAAAGTGCTGGACAAAGCCAAGAAAAGCTTAAGTCAGCACCAGGCACGTGCGCGGCCCTCAGCCACCCTCACCCACCCGACTGTGTCCATTGAGACAGCCACAGGGCCTTCAGCCACCCTCACCTGTCCGACTGTGCCCATCGAGGCAGCCACAGGGCCCTCAGCCACCCTCACCCACCCCTCTGTGTCCACTGAGATAGATGACAGCACACTGCTGGCAGAGGCAGCTAAGTTTGAGGAGGCATATGTGGCATGTACGTTTATACTTATTTAAAGTATTCAAAGTTTCCTTTCCAGGGTTAATAAAGTAAAGTGAAGCAATGTGAATTTGCATTTGTTTATTTATGTGTTTATTTTGTGTTTTTCTTTTTCTTTTCTTTTTTCAGCACGACGAGTCTGTCTTCCGGCTGGATGGACACACACCCTGCCTGAAGTGGACCAGAGGTGGATCTCCAAGGCCCTGTTTAGGTGGACAGCACAGGGGCATCCTGAGCTGGTCTTTAGTAGGGTGGACAAACTTTGGTGGTATCCTCCACAGGTGCCGCTGAAGACCAGTAATTCTCCTTCCTTGGAGAATTACTTTGGCCATCGCCTGCTGCTCTGGATGCCACGAAAACTGTGGCAAGTGAAGTTGACCTGTCCACATCCAGACTGTCAAAAAGAACTTCTGACCTCAGCTGGCTTGCATCAAAAGATCAGGCAGGTGGTTGCCATGGGTGAGATGTACTTTGTGGCATCTGAGTACCTGGCCTGCCGAAGATGTAAGAGGAAGGTCATCAGCTGGAGCCATGATCTCGTCTCCCAACTCGACATTGGCCACAGGGTGCAGTTCCCTTGCATTCTTACATCAAAACTTGCATGTGACTTCGAAGTAGTAACTTTTGATGCATCAGCGAGGGCTGGGAAACAGCAGCAGCCAGATCCAGCGCAAGCTGCAGGAGCGTCATGCTGATGTCTGGTTGCAAAAGACAGTCAAGACCTAAGCACCGATGGCTGATGCAGGTGTATGCCCAGGATGTCCTGCAAAGGCTGGATGAGATCAAGGCCACTATCACATCACAATATGGTCGGATCTTAAAAATGGATTCTACTAAAAAAGGTGTCCAGAAAACTAGCAGGACACAGCTATGGCACTGCTACTTGGGCAACTAATGTTGGCAATGAGCATGGACAGGTGATCATGTCCGTGCTCACAGCCAGTGAAGGATTTGGTCTCGGGCCAATGATTGAAGGCCTTATCAAGCGATACAGGGTGGCCAGGGTGGCTCCTCCCGAAGTACTGTATGTCGACCGAGACTGCTGTGGCAACACTCTTTTGAGGAGGATGTTTGAAGAGTGGGAGCAAATGACCATCCGGTTAGATGTATGGCACTTCATGCGGAGGTTTGCTGTGGGTTGCACCACCGACTCTCACCAGTTGTATGCCACATTTATGAGTGGCCTCAGCCACTGTATTTTCATGTGGGACCAGCTCGACCTGACGGCCCTGAAGACGGCGAAGCATGCAGAGCTAGAAGCTGACGGGAAACCATCATCCGAGGCTGATGTGCTGCGCTGTATCAGTCGTAGCGAGCTAGCACTACATTGCAGGAGAACCACTCGCGGGACCAAAGAGACCCTGGCGCTTATTGAGAGCCATATTCAGGCCTCTGATTTTACTATTTTAAAGGTGAGCTTATTGGAGTGGAATATCTTTACCAGAAAACTGGTAAAGTTCTGCAGGACTACAACTTGGCCATTGAAGAGTCAGAGACCACTGAGGTTGGTATAGAGGTGGATGAAGGTTATGCTGAACTTGAGGAGTTTCAGGACATCACTGTCTCCACCTTTGACACGGAACGGACACCTGCTGCCTCTTCACAAGCATCAGTGTCTGCAGTGTCTGCAGCATCATCTCCAACCCCTCCAGCAACCAGCCCCACGTCATCACTGTTTGTGGTCCCTCCATCACCAGTGACATCTCCTGTCACCAGCCCCACGTCATCACTGTTTGTGGTCCCTCCATCATCAGTGACATCTCCTGTCACCAGCCCCACGTCATCACTGTTTGTGGTCCCTCCATCATCAGTGACATCTCCTGTCACCAGCCCCACGTCATCACTGTTTGTGGTCCCTCCATCACCAGTGACATATCCTGTCACCAGCTCCATGTCATCACTGTCTGTGGTCTCTCCATCACCAGTGACATCTCCTGTCACCAGCTCCATGTCATCACTGTCTGTGGTCTCTCCATCACCAGTGACATCTCCTGTCACCAGCTCCATGTCATCACTGTCTGTGGTCTCTCCATCACCAGTGACATCTCCTGTCACCAGCTCCATGTCATCACTGTCTGTGGTCTCTCCATCACCAGTGACATCTCCTGTCACCAGCTCCATGTCATCACTGTCTGTGGTCTCTCCATCACCAGTGACATCTCCTGTCACCAGCTCCACGTCATCACTGTCTGTGGTCCCTCCATCATCAGTGACATCTCCTGTCACCAGCTCCACGTCATCACTGTCTGTGGTCCCTCCATCATCAGTGACATCTCCTGTCACCAGCTCCACGTCATCACTGTCTGTGGTCTCTCCATCACCAGTGACATCTCCTGTCACCAGCTCACCGTACACTCAATCAAAGCCAGCACTCTCTCATGGAGCACATAGCTGTGAGTTTTACCAAAGTATTCATAGAGGTTTCGGTACTCTAATGTATATTTGTCATATTGAAAGACATAAATACAAATTTAAAATAAATATTTACCTTTGTGATGTAGTCCCAGTGGACAGATTATCTGCAGAAACGGATCTTCCAACATCGGAAGAGAACACTTCACATGATTTAGGGCCCATTTTTTTTGTTATTTAAAAAAAAAAAAAAAAAAAAAAAAAAAAACATTACATGTGTGTAACAAAATCTGGGTTATGTTGGCTGTGCTTTCATGTGAATATTTGTATTCATTGCTGCTATCAACAGCTTTGGTCCACACTAGATCACGTGCCCCTGCACGCGACGCTCACGTGGCCTCGTTGGCGCAGTAGGCAGCGCGTCAGTCTCATAATCTGAAGGTCGTGAGTTCGAGCCTCACACGGGGCACAGACTTTTTTAGTCATTAAAACGGCAAATACACGCTCATGTATACACACGAAGACGCCGGAGTAGTGTAAACGACAGGCGTAACCGTAGCAAAAGTTATGCGTTTTAAACCGAAAACGCACTAGTGTAAACGGGGTATAATGACTTTCATCTAACGTTACAGACAGAGAAAGAAACGAACTAGAAATGCTTTGGCAATATAAAGCTTTACGGTTTATATGAAGAAAGTCTTGAACAGTGTTGCCAACTAATTTTCAGGGGAAGTTTCTAAAGGAAGTTCGATTTGTTGCTAAATGACGTTGTGATGTCATTGCGTGATGACGTCATTACGTAATCACGACGCAAAATCGTGTCACTACATTAAAAATATATATTTGTTCATTTAGATTTGTTCGTAAAATAATATAAATGCATAATATAATGTTAAAATATAAATAACTATTTTTATATACAACATTGAACACTTTTGAACGATTTAATTTTTTAACGATTACAAGTTTTTTTTATTAGCTAGTAAACTAGTAAAACTACACATTCTGAACAATTATAGTTTTAAGCAGTGTGTTAGTAGTCAGTATGCTACACTCTAAGAAAAGAATTCACAGGTTTTTACCTGCATTTTAAATTACGCATTGTATTTTGTGTTTTGGGTTACAACGGATGATGGATAACGGATAATGTCCTGGAAAATTACTAGTACCTTTTCCATTTTTCTAGATATTTTTCTTACAGTGTACTAACTGATCAACAATCACAGGTACAAGCTACGAGGTGTATCATAAATGAACAATTATTAAATTATTATTATTATTATCAAATTGAACAATTGCAAATAGCAGTAACTTAATTCATGTGATGTGTGTACTGCTAGGCATCTTTGGTTTCCTCTTTTTGTGAAATTTAGATGGAAAATGTGTGCCTTTTTATTGTTTGAGCCACTTATCAAAAGTTGCTAAAAGTAGCCAAATAAAATTTTAAAATAGCTAAATTTGTTGCTAGGTGCTTTTGGAAGAAAAAGTTGCTAGGGTAGTCTGAAAAGTTGCTAAATTTAGCAACAAAATTGCTAAGTTGGCAACACTGGTCTTGAATGTAAGCGTTTTATAAATGTGTCTTCGTGGATGTGTCTGTTTCAGAAAGAAACAATGTTATATTTGTGTTGTTCTACTGCCCCCTAGTGCCAGAAACAAAAAACTAAAAAGATTGTTGTTGATTTTGCCACTAGGCGGAGGCAGAACACCACAGACTTTCAACATTATTAGCATGACCATAATACTGACTCTCTGAGGAAAGAAGTGTGGAATATGAAGAAGACTGTAAACTGACACCAAAACAAGGTGCTTGTATTTTATTTTTTAAACAAGTTCCCTCAATATAGTTAAATTTCAGTAATGGTTATGTAAAGCATATTTCCATCTCTGTACACAAGTTATTGACAGCCTGTAAACCAATCACATCATAATGTAATAAATCTAAGAGCTGATCATTTTGTTCATCTTAGCACAAAATAGCATGTGCTATAGTAGCTCTATTACTATTGTTGTTACTTGATTTCTTTCTCTCTTTTAGAAGTGTCTGAGCAGATGATACTACAGCTGGTAGTTGAACGAGTGTAATGATGCAATTTTCAAAGCAGCAGTTCTTACTTAAAGCAAAATTAGACCAGTTTTTGGAACCAAGTAGTTGATATGATTGAGAGTAGACCCAATATTTTGTGTTCAATTAGGTATAATGTCTATAGAAAGATAAACAAGCTGACAAATTTTCCCTCACCGTACAGCCTCTGCCATTGTCTTAGTACAATTGGCCCCAATTTCCTACACCAAAACACCCGCTACAGCCTAATTATAATTAATGAAATAAAAAGGACAAATATATAGAGAAAATCAGTCAGCAGCACTAAGCTTTGAGTTTGACTTATTTTTTCTTGTTTATTAATGTATCTTCATTTCTTTGGTATATGCACTTGTGTAGTTATTAGGTCTAGTTTTTTTTCTGTGAAAAATAAACTTGCAGTTCTGTCTCATTAAGAAAGCAAAAAGTATTTAAGAAGCTGAAAACTTTTTTTTTCATTCTGTTTCAGTACAACATTTTTGCACAATTTAAATGGTTCAGAAAACCAAAATCATCACTGGCATCTTTGTCAATGACTAACTTCATATAAAAGCGATAAGGTTCTCAGTGCAACCAAAGAAAGATGACAACGGTTGCATTATCACATAAAGAAAACAATGTACAAAGCAAATTAATAGAACAAAACACTATCCATGGTGAACAACAAACAGACATCAATACAAACAAAGGAATATCACAATAATCAAATGATCGTTGCTATCAAACTGAAAGAGGGCAGAAACCAATAAGAAAAAAAAGACTTAAAAGTCTTACAAATTTAAATCTTAAAAAAGAAGAAAAATTAAGAAATACAGAAAAAATACAATATTTAACAAAATATTGAGCTATAATAAAGTTAACCAAAACGTGCTGAGCAGCAACATAATTACAAAAAAAATGAACCCACTTAAGTTAGAAGACACATTTCATCCAATGACAATCCCTCATCCAGCAACAAACACATTTTCAATTGGGTGCAAACAGATATGAATAAAAGTATACAATAAAAGCAACATCTTAATATTTCAGAAGTTAATGATTCATTCCCAACATAAGGACATAACAGGAAATGAGAATGCGAAACATGAAATGTTTTTTTGTGTGTGTTTATGGGTAAATGTTCATAATTGCAGTTATACTAGATTTGACGATGTGTATTAGTGGTGGCATCTGAATTTTTCTGTATGTACATGAGAGCGAGTGTGGACTGTTGAAGCGTTAACTGTGTGGATGAGTCGCAGTGCTGCTACTGAGCCCTAGCGCGTATACACACGTTTGGTCGGCGTGCCACTACAAATCCGAGTTTACAGTGACATTTGAATGAACCGAGGGTGTTAATACAACGTGCATTCTTGCAGGGACTCTGCCCTGTCCCTCGGCCCGCACACTCATCGATATCTAGAGGAAGAAAGAGAGAAAAAGCCTCAAAATATGTCTATCCATACACTTACAAATGATGAAATATGTTGACTTCAGGAACATGACCTTAATGATTATGTGTGGGTGTGTTTGAGGATCTGCATTCATACTCACCTATACAGCGTGTTCGCGAGTGGTCCAGTACAAATCCAGTATTGCACTCGCACATCGTACCCAGATAGGAGCGCACGCACCGTCCATTAGCACAGCTACACTCGTCTGAGTCTTCCTCTGAACTGTCTCCCTCTGAACAAGTGAGAGTGACAGAAAGAGTCATGAATAACTCAGCCAGTTCTGAGTCTTTCTATTTAGCGCAAGGTGAATAACACTGGCAAGGTCACCTGGGTTGTAATTGGAGAGAATTGCCAGGAAGTCCCCCTCTCCGTCAGACTCAGTCTCCAAATGCATCTCACACAACCTGTTAAAAAGCACTGCACAGTGCACACACACCGAAACAGAATAAAGGAAAGTTATGTTTGATATTTCATTTCATCTTAGTACATCTCAATTTCCTCCTTTTCTACCTGATTTGCTAATGTAAAAAAGAAAATTCAACACTGACAAATGTTTTTTTCTCTTACGTTCATTAAAAAAAAGTTTGAGTAAGATGTTTTCTTTAAAAGAATTTAATACTTTTATTCAGCAAGGATGCATTAAATTGATCAAAAGTAACAGTAAATACTTGAAATGAAATTCAAATTGAAAAACCATTAAGAATATTTTACAATAGTACTGTTTTTCTGTATTTTTGATCAAATATATGCAGCCTTTTTTTGCGAAACCTGAATTTCTATTTGGACAGGTCCGGCACTCTGGGCCCCAGCCTCGACCGTAGTGACAGCAGCACTCGGAGTACGTCACCGTTAGCTCATTTTGTGGCATAGTGCACATAAGATCCTCATCAACCTCCTGGAAACATATGTCCTTATGTGCTGCAGTGCGGTCTGAGAAAGACAGAGATAAGCAGATGATGGAGGACATGAAAAAAGAAACAAAATACATAGACGTTTCACAGAAGAAATGGCAAAGTAGATGGAAACAAAGTAAACTCCAAAGCTAACACTGCTAAAACACCTTTAATGGTCCATGCTCAGCAGTCATGTGGAAAACTGAGGTTCAGAGCAATAACTTATGGACTGTCAAAAAAAAAACAGTTTCCACCAATCACTTGTGATACCCACCATCATAGACGCATTGCTTGAGGGCTGCACTGAAGGTGTGTGGCTGCTTGCAAATGCAGTGGAAGGAGCCGGGAGTGTTGACACATCTCCCGTTCCTACAGTAGGAGGGATCTTCACACTCATTCACATCTGAAAGGTGCACCACAGACACACCCGTTACTAAAGAGATATACAGAGAGAAGGACAGATAGAGAGAGAAAAGCAGGAGGGAGGAAGACAAGGAGAGAGACATCAGAAGCACACAGTCTTGGGTGAGAACTTCGATAAATGCCTGGAGTTATTTCATCTTTACTAGTCCAGGAAGAGCAGTTGAATTTCTTAGGAAATGAATAGCCCAGCACATTTTGTGCCATAATAAAACAGACCTTCTGTACATTACATTATAAGAACTCATGCCATTTTTTTATTAGGACTGTGATGTTCCCGTAAAACTATACTCACCCGCCTGCTCCTCAAGTGTGACACAGCTGTTACGGTCGGTTGCCAGAATCCAGGGAGGAGTGCAGATGCAATAATAGGAATCTTGGGTGTTTACACAGTGGCCATTTTTGCAATTAGCAAGGTCCAGACATTCATCCACACCTGAAGCAAAAAATGTTACATCAGTAACACTATTTTTTAAATAAATCAAAAATACATTGGCTAGTGGCTACCGTTCAAAGGTTTGGGGTCTTCTTTTGCTCACCAAGGCTTATTAAATTTTACATGTTACATTTATTTAAAAAAATGTGAAATATTAGTAGAATAAAAAAGAAAAACGGTTAAAAACTGTTTAAAATGTTATTTATCTCTGCCATTACTACAGTCTTCAGTGTCACATGATCATTCAGAAATTATTCTGATATGCTGATATGATACTTAAGAAACATTCTTATTATGTAAACAGTGGTGCTGTGTAACATTTTTTAGGAAACAATTTTTTCGGGGATTCTTTAAGAAATAAACATTTCAAAAGAACAGAATTGATTTAAAACAAATAATTGGGGGGAAAAAAAAAAAAAAAAACATTTTTTTATAAATTTCCCTATAACACCATGCTTTAAAAGTGGTGTGCTATCACCCTTCCTATGTAATCAAAATCAGTCAAAACATGTAATGTTACGTGACTGACGTTATATGTAGTCTCCTGCCGGATACGGAAAAAACCCCAGCTAAAAACGCACTGAGCTAGGAAAAAGACATTGTTTCCCAGATGACTTTCTGCATGAGCAATCCGAGGCGGTACAAAACACAAACAACTGGGCTACTTTGGGCTTCAGATGTGGGCTTAAATGGACTAATACACACAAAAATGTCAAGAGTGAATCATTCAGTGCTCTTCACTGAATAACTTTCGTAACTTATAAGAATCAATAAATATTTAATTCATATGGTGAAGACTATGCAGTGTTTTATTTACATTTGATTATTTACAATTTCTGTACAGTAGACTATTATTTTTTGTAGGCTAAATTGTTTATTTCATTTGTATCCATAAAGGTTAAAGGTCCTTGTGGGGTTTTTATGAACACACTGATAGGGCCCCCCTTACAGATACATTATGTGTCAGAAACATGTAGCTGTGTCACTACATAAAACAAGTGCAGGCCACAGCCTCGTTGGCGCAGTAGGCAGCGCGTCAGTCTCATAATCTGAAGGTTGTGAGTTCGAGCCTCACACGGGGCAGAAACTTTTAGGCAGAGGCGGACTTACCCATTAGGCAAAAGTAGGCGAATGCCTTGGGCCCCCAAAAGCCAAGGCCCCCTAAAATGCTTTTCATATACAAGCTGTGCATTAATCGCGGACATGTGAACGGTTGCTGTTCACGGTTTTTATTACCATGACAAATGTCTGCGTGTGTGAGTTGAATGTGCTTCTAGTGTATACTGCTTGTAGCAAATGAAAATATCATGCATATGAGGCTGTAATTAAATATTGAGCAACAGTGTGTATTATATGTTTATCGTTTTAAATGCCGCTTACTCATTTATGAGAAGGACCCAACTAGAGGACGCATTTGCAGTTACTTGTTTGGTTGATATAATCCTTTGGGCCTTGCTTTGTTTTCTGTTGTTTATGATTCTTTTCTTCTTTTTCCTTTTTTTGGTTTTGTTGTCCTTTCCTCCTTTCCTTTGTTGGTTGATTGTTTGGTTTTGATCCTTGGTTATTTGTCTTTGTCGTCTTTTTTTTTGTGGTCCTTCTTTTGTGCCTTCTTTGTTTCTTTCCTTTCCTTTTTTTTCTGTTGTCCTTCCTCCTTTTTTTTTTTGTGTTTTTCTTTTTTTTTTTTCCTTCCTTGCTTTGTTGTTTTTGGTGTTTTGTGGGGGGGTGTGTGTATAATTTCCTTTTCTTTATTTTTTTCAGTTTCATTTAAATGTGTAGTTAAAATAACTACAAATAAATGTATTTTAAAGTTTAGAATTAGACAGCCTTTGGAAAGTGTATGAGCCCAGGCACACAGGCTACCGCTGGTAACTCATCAGTGAACTTTTTATATGAATGAATCTCTGTAGGGAACCGACTGTCTTCAGAAAAGTATCGATGGCATTTTCATTTGATCTGATAAAGCAGCTTTTATGAACGCAGTGCTGCTTTGCTACAGCGTTCCCGTAAAATGCTATATTTCTGCCGCTGTTTCCGAAGGCGCCTCCTGCTGGCAGAGAATGAATGTGCATTTTCAATAATCCCATCTGCAGTTTTTGTTCAGACCAATTCGAAAATCCACCCACATAACCCCGTTTTTAATCAATATAATAATTTAAACTTCTGACTCATCCCTTTTCTTAAAAAAAAAGGTTTTAAAGGCTCAATTGTGAGGTTTATCATTTTATAATATTTTTTTTTTGTGAAAACCTGTATCTCAACTATTAATCAATTGCTATTTTGTGGTCTAAAACATGAAAGAAAGCCATTATAACATAAAAAATGCAGAAACACAGAGACACAACTATGGGGCACCATTGTGCAGCAACAACAAAAAAGGAACCTCAAGGTTGTTCTAGGTAAATGTGTGCAAATGTATAGAGCCCCATTCCTACATTTTGCCTGGGGCCAAAAAATCCCAATTCCTAATCCACACACACACTTTTAGGATACATACTTTTAGGGCTGGAACGATTCACTTGTTTTCTCGATGCATCGATTACAAACCCTGACGATGCAATGCATCGATCTTGAAACATGATTTCAAACGTAATCGATTTAAAAACGCTAAGAATCGAATGAATCGCGATTTCTATAGCGATTCAAAGCTTTCAAAATATATACACATTAAATTACTACAAGCACGAATTAATGGAGACCTCGAACAGTGTTTGTGCCCTCGCATCTCTCCTTAACGCACTCCACTATTTATGCCTGCATTCGTCTCACTGACGCAGCTGATGTGTGATCTCTCCTTAGTACTTGTGGCCAGTAATGCTAAAGTGAAGTAGTTTTACTTTTATGTAGTTTTTCAATGGCTCTCGGTCATACCGACGACATTACCTGAGCAGTAGAAGGCTGCATTTATTGCATGGATGGAGCAAAAATGTAAGTGTCTAAAGCATACGCACAGTTCCATTGAATGAGAAATGTGTTTTAACAATGTCGTTGAACCGAATGTACGAAGGAAACCGTTAAAATAACCACAGCATTAACACTGACCCAAAAAATATGAAAATAATCGCGCAGGTTTATCTTAATCAGATGCTGAAATTAGCGCTTGTTGCATAAGCAGGCGCGTTTTCTTTCTTTCATGTCTCATTCGCCGTGAACGGAGATGAAAAGTTAAATACTATAGCATTTTATTTTATTAAAATGAGATAAAGAAGTTTTCGCTCTGAAAGAGAAGTGATCTCGTGCTCATAGAACTTAAGACGTGCCAGGAAATGCCTAATAAGGCATCTATCGCAACTAAACTGTATAAAAAGCAGAATGAACTGAAACTTTAAGACAATAAATAAATACAATTTATGAATGATGCAGTGCTAATTGACATATAATTTATTACAGTACAGAAACTATAAAGTATATTTTCTACCTTATTTTGTGCAGAAAATTGAAATAATTGTTTGTAGTATATAAAACAATCATAAAATTGCCATTAGGAAAAAAATATATAGATTACAAATGATTGATTATTGTCCAGCAGTGTATTTGATTTCTTAAAGCAATTCAAAGTAATAGATAAGAAAGACTCCTTGTACGTTTTTTATAAATATATAATTATAATAATACATACAGACAGAAATTATGGTATTTGACATTTCTATCACTTCTGAAATGAAGGCTACGTCCCTGGTGTGACAAAATGTTAAGCCTATACATAATACTTTTAAAGCTCTTTTTTAAAATCTTGGCTTACATACATTTTTACGTATGCCATGTCATGCCATAGCATCATTAATCTAGCATCTAACAATGGACAAAAGTGTTTTTTTCTCTAACCTATGGTTCTGGCTGCTGTGTAGTTTGCCCCCTGACTAAGCATTTAAAGAATTTAGGGGAAGAATTTAAATAATCCTGTGAATGCACTTAAAGAATGCAGAATCGAATCGTTAATCGAAAAAAAAAAAAAATGAATCAAATCGGATTTAATTGTGAATCGAATCGAATCGTTCTAAATTTGCAAAAATTGTTCTTGAATCGAATCGAAAACCTATGAATCGTGAATCGAATCGATGAATCGCTGTCTACCCAAAGATTCACAACTAATTGCACAGCCCGTAGTCCGATTTACTACCAAGTGTGACACACTTGATTATAAACACATACCTGTAACTGTGGGAAAGACACACTTCTTGTTAGAGGCATCAGGGACCCAGGGTGGGTTGCAGGTGCAGTAGAACGACCCTCGGGTGTTCACACAATATCCGTTGGTACACAGGGACTCGTCATGACATTCATCCACATCTACAGGGGGAAAGAGACACAAAATACTATTAAGGAATTTTACAATGCATTTGAGTTTGATAAATATGAAAGATGAAGGTTTATTGATGTGTTGGTATGTCAAATGGGGTGCTGTACCGGTGTTATTCTACTGCTCCCTAGTGGCTGACACAAAAAAAATCATTCTTTCTGCCACTAGCGGGCAGTACAGCAGCACAGAAAATCTTTCCTGTTCAATATCAGTATCATACTGGTTTTCTGAAAAATGACGTTTAAAAAAAAAATAAAAAAAAAAAAGTAAAAGTTAATTTTTGGTGGTTTTGAAAAATAATCTAATTAAAAAAAAAAAAAAAGACGAAAAAAAAAAAAAAAGACCAGAAATTCTTCTCTGCTTCTTTAGCTTGAACTACACACTGTGCCAGTGCAAACAAAAAAAAAATGTAAAAAAACTAAATTAGTATATCAAAAGAAAAACACCCACAAAAAAATGGTACAATAAAAAAAAAAAAAAAAAAAAAAAAACAATGACAAAAAACAACACATATAGCTTTAACAATCTTTAAAATAATTTACCCAAAACTGTTTTTGTTTTTTTTTTTAATTGTATATCAAAAAATCATGGCTGAAGAATGGTTGTACAAAACTGATTTTGACTTTCTTTGGCATAACCCAAAACGTTGTTTCCAAAGTTTTTTTAATAAAGTGTTTTTTAAAAAATGAAATATGGATACGATTTTACGAATAAATGTAATGAGATAATATCCGCGCACCAAACAGAGCATCATTTAAAACAATAAAACAGTAATATTGTGAAATATATTGAGCAATTTCTTAGTTGATAACTATGTTGTTTCTAATTTTTAATATTTTAAAATTTAGTTTATCCCTGTGATGCTAAAGCTGAATTTTCATAAGCCATTACTCCAGACGTCAGTGTCACGTGATCCTTCAGAAATCATTCTAACATGCTGATTTGGTGCTCAAGAAACATTTTTTATCATTGTCAAATGTTAATTCATGTTAAAAATAGCTGCACTGCTTAATATTTTTTGTAAAAATCATCATCCATTTCTTTTCAGGATTTTTTGATTCAAGTTCATTACAATGTAACAATGAAAAAGTCTGTAGTGCCAATCCTTTCTTTAAAAAAAAAAAACTTTTAAACTGTAGAGTATATGTCCGTGTTAGCGTGTATATAGACAGTAAAATGTGTGTATTTGTGTGTGATTTTACCGATACATTCCAGTAGATTGCTGTCATAGTAAAATCCCTGTTGGCAGTAGCATTCAAAGCCAGGCTGTGTGTTCATACAACGTCCCTCCTTACAGATCTCATTAGAGAACAATACACACTCATCGATATCTACAAAGAGAGCATGAAAATCAGAGGATTTAATTTATTATGTGAGGAAGTGTGTTTGTGTTTGTAAATACACATATGTATGCACATACTGTATACCTCTGTGCAAAGACAATCCATATTCCATCTTTCCTTCCTCATGGTAAAATCCTCTGCCAACTGGACACAGAGAGAGATACTCCGCTGGAAAAAGACAGACAACATCAATCAAACACTGATGGACCAATTTACCTTTCATCCATTATTAATAAATACATGTATTCATCTGTAATCTAACCTGAGCGGTAGACGGGACAGGGGTAGATCTCGCAGTGATCTCCCCATCCCACACCGATAGAGCAGCAGCACTCCTGCTTAGTAACGTTGGTTGCCAGGACGCTATCACAGAACACGGTGTCATCTAGATTTAGGTAGCACTCCTTCTTATCATTCCGAACTATCTCAACCTCTGTGTGGAAAAAACAGAAACATGTAAACCGAACCTCATAAAAAAATTTTTTTTTAAAAGGCAATGCAAATTCATGTGATCAAACGCACTAAACCAACTCTCACCTTCACAGCTGTGTTTGTCTTCAGACAGTCTGAAACCATCGTTGCACACACACACATATCCAGCCTGTCTGTTTTCACATACGCCGTGAGGCTGACACAGACTCCTTTCCACAGCGCACTCATCTATATCTGAGAGAGAGAGAGAGAGAGAGAGAGAGTAAAAAGGTGAACAAGAGGACCAAGACCAAGATAAGGAACTGGGTGATGCAGGGCCGGCGCTAGCTATAGGCAGAGCAGGCTTTGAGGAGGGGCCTCCATAACCGTAGCATCCTCTATATGCCAGTCCACCAGTCAAGACGGGCAGCAAATACTAGCCTCATTGTTCATTCGATATAGTTGAATTGTCACTCATCTGCAATTAAACCAATTAATGTTGCTGTTTCAAAGCGGGTCCCGCCTTCTGAAAGTTTGCGTAACAAACACATCCTTCAGGTGCTGAAGCAAAAGGCTAAATAGGCACGCAAAGAAGTATAGCTCCTAATGTAGGTGTGTGAGTTGTCATCATTTTGGAGTGACTGCAATGTATTCTAAATATAAACTTGTTCTGTCGATCAGTGTAATTTCTGGAAAGATCATTGACTGCTTTAATACGAGTATAAAAGAGCACGAGCGCCGTTGACGTGCCCAGACGCGACGCTTTGAATTTGCGCGTACAATGAATGACATTGCGTCGGGAGCTGACTAGCAAAAAAGTAAAAGCCGAGAAGTTTGTATTCAAAGTTAAAAAGCAAACAAACTAGAATTTTTTTTTTTAATGTTTCAACTAAAAGATCTCAGGTGTATCGTCTAAATTCTGCTGATGATTACATTACTGCTCTAACATAACTCTTATAATTTCAGTTTTAACTAAGTAGAAATTAACTTATTTTCTGCTTAGTAGTGATTGTCTCTTTCACTTCCACTTGATTTGTGTTTATAGTGCATATTTAATGTAACAATGCAATACATTATCATATAATTGATATTAATAATATGACAATATCTGTAGTCAATATTGATCAAATGGGAGGGGGAAATCCTGCACATACCGAGCTAGGGGGAAAAATCATAAAGGCACTTATGTTCATCTACTGAAGTGGTATTCTGGAACTGTGAATAAATTGAATAAAACAGCAAAATAATAATAACAACAACAACAACATTTTATCAAACAAAAAAGAATATAGATAAAGTTTGATTGATATGTACATACAGTACCGGTCAAAAGTATGCACCCATTCAAATTTTTTAAAATGTTTTTGAAATAAATTTCTTATGCTCATCAAGCCTGCATATATTTGATCAAAAACACAACAAAAATAGTAATATTTTAGGATAGGGGGTTAATATATAAAGTGATAGTAAAGAGACTTATATTTTTATAAAAGATAAAAAATTTTTTTTGGTAAACAACATTTAATAATCGAAAAATCCTGAAAAAAGTATCACAGTTTATAAAATAAACATTACCACTGTTTTGAACCTGATATAAATCAACATTTATAATGATTTATGTAGTATCATGACACAGATTACTGGACTGGAGTAATGACTGATGAAAATTCAGCTTTGCATCGCATTAATATATTTTAAAGTATAGTAAAATAGAAAAACATTATTTTAAATTGTAATAATATTTCACAATATTATTGTTTTTTTCTGTATTTTTGATCAAATAAATCCAGGCTTGATGAGCATAAGAGACTTCTTTCAAAAACATTAAATAAATGTGGTCCTAACTTTTGTACTGTATAAGTAAAAATATGCCAAATTAAATGTTGAAAATTAATTTTGCCTAGGGCCTTCTAATGTCTAGAACCGGCCCTGTGGTGATGTAAAAAGTGTGAAATCCCATACCCTGGCATCGGCGCCCACTGACGGGCATGTATCCTTTTTGGCACTCGCAGCGGTAAGAGCCCATCGTATTGATACAGCGTCCTCGCTGACAGTTGGAAGCTCGCTCACACTCATTAATATCTAAAGAGATCAAAAATATTCGTACTGATTCACGTATGGTGTGCATTAGTGAATCGTTTCAGCTGTATTAGAAGGGTTACAAAAGATATATGCTCACTATCATTCAAAAGTTCACTAGGTTTTTTCCCCCCAAATAAAATGAATCCGTTTATTGAACAAGGATGCACTAAATTTATCAAAATGGACATTTATCATGTTAAAGGGATAGTTCACCAAAAAAACCCCAAAATTTTGGTATCATTTACTCAAACTCATTTCGTTCCAAACCTGTTGAACATAAAAAGATATTTTGAAGAGCGCTGGAAATCAAACAGTTGATGGTCCCCATTGACTTCCAAAGTATTTCTTTCCCTACAATGGAAGTCAATGGGGACCAGCAAATATTTGGTTCTTCAAAATTTGTCAAAATATCTTCTTTTAAGAAAGAAACGTATACAGGTTTGGAACGACATGAGGGTGAGTAAACAATGACAAAATTTGCATTTTTGGGTGAACAAGATGAATAAAAATTGGGTGAAAAAGATTTCTATTTCAAATAAATGCAGTGCTTTTGAACTTTCTATTCATCAAAGAATCCTGAAAAATATGTAGCACTGTTTCCACAAAATGTTTTAACAGCACAACTGTTTTTCAACATTGATAATAATAAGAAATGTTTCTTGAACAACAAATCAGCATTTTAGAAAGGTTTCTGAAGGATTATGTGACACTAAAGACTGAAGTAATGACTGCTGAAAACACAGCTTTTCCATTACAGGAATAAATTACATCTATATATAGTGAACTATGTGAACATAAATAATATTTTAAAATATATTTAAACTGAAAATAGTTATTTTAAATTGTAATAATATTTCCAAAATGTACTGTTTCTATTGTTTAAATAAATGCATACTTGTTGAGCATAAAACACTTCATTCGGACTTTTATATTTTAGACCACATAAATGTTTAACTATTGTAAATGTTTGTTATACAGAAGGATATTTTTGATCCTGAATGCTGATTGGTCAGTACTGTGTTCTGGCCATGCTAAAGACTGGAATATACTACACAACTTTTTAATATCTGAAGAGATTTTAAAACACTATGCATCATACAATGGCTGAATTTTAAAATGGTAACCAAGAAAAACTGTGCATTATACACTAAACGTCACCACCAGATCACAATACCAGACTTTCAAGTCACTCTGAACACAGCAATCTCCTGCAGAAACATGTGCCTAGGAAATGTATGACAAATGAAAACGATATGTGCTCTACAGTTGGAATGCTTCAACCATGCGTCATATCCCTCAAATGGATGGAATCATACACTATGTGGTTTTCTGTGAAAATTCCATCTACCCAAAATCTGCAGACTTAAATTGAAGAGTGCAAAAATGTCTGTAGTGCATTACAGCCCCTATACAATTTGTACTGTAGTATACAGATATTGCAGTATTACGTGCAGTATTAAGTTCATGAGACTCGCAGCGTTGGGTTAGTAATTACTAGCTGACCTTCGCAGTGGCTTCCCTCTTGTGTAGGCTGGTAACCAGTGTAACACTGGCAGCTGAATGATCCCTGAGTGTTAATGCAGTGACCGTTAGCACACAGACGGTTATCCTGACACTCATTGATGTCTGTGGAGAGACGAACAGACACATAACTTTCAAGAACATATACACGTGCTCAATTCTGTTTACATAAATGTCGAAAAGTTGTGTTTGCACAGTATATTTATTCTCTTTAGAATTCCCTTGTGCAGGAAGTAATAAAATATAATTTAAAACCATTCTGAACGGCAAGATTAAGTTTCCATTAACCAACATGTTGTTTAGTTTTATTGGCTGTGTGCCACTGACCTCTGCAGCCTTTGCTGTCAGTCTCAGGCAGGAAGCCCTCATTACACAGACATCGATATGATCCTGCCAAGTTCTCACAACGGCCATTCAGACAAACACCACGCTTCTGACACTCATTGACATCTAATAGAGAGAGAGAGAGAGAGAGAGAGAGACAGACATATCTTGTAAGATTACGCAATTGTCAACTTTATTTGTCAAAACACCCCACACTCATCACATTTTCTACAATCCCAGCTGGGTAGTATCTGACTACATGTAATCTGGATTAAGTAATTAAATTAAAATATTAAGTACTTGTAATTTAATTACATTACATTTTAAAATACTTGTAATCAGACTACAGTTACTTTTTTATTGATGACATGATTACATATTATTAACACAATAACCATAAATTATTCATAATTTATTGAATCTCCTGATATTCCTCTTTTTCATCTTTTGAATGTTCCTTTTTAAAATAGTCTACTGCTTATATACAATCAGAAATTCCAGTTTTGGTGGATATCACACAAAGCCCAGTCACAGCTAGTTGCTACACTGCATTTGACCCACTGGATTTACAAAAATTATTGGCAGGTTAAAAAGTGTTTTCATTCACCATTGCATCATACTATGTACCATTATTGACCGTATTACTGTGACTTTAATCTTTTAAACACATTAAAATGCACAAATTCACATTACTATGTTTTTTTTCATGGATTCCCAAACTTTTTTTGTCATCTGAGTGCCTTTCACCTAATATATTTATTTGAAGTATTCCTGAGATTTTAAAATAATATTTTAATAATTAAGTAACACATTTGCATGTTCAAATTTCTCTGATGTTGGTTAATGATCACATGACATGCAGATAAACACAATATTTCACTTTTTAGTAAGTGTTTTATTTTGATTTGATTTTTTTATTTTGATCGTATTTAGTTTTAATTTACAGTATTATGATTCCTTAATTATTAGCGTTTTGTTAAACTCACAAACCCCCTGCAGTTTCTTCACAAACCCAGTTTGGGAAACTTTGATGTAATGTAATGTTTAATGCACTTAATGTTGTTAATCACAACGAATGGAATATATTTTCAAACTCTTTGTATTTTTTATCAATATGGTACAAGATTGTACTACTTAAATCAATTTGATAAACGAGTTAGGTCAAAAGTAATCTAAAAGTAATCAAAAAGTAGTCTGATTATTTTACTACAAATGTGTAATGTAATGGATTACGTTACTAACTAGAATTTTTGTCATGTAATTTGGAATGGATTACAGCCTACACTGTGCTTCTCATCTGGTGTGAAAAAATTTCTATGATTTTTAATGCCTTTGAAATAAGTTTTTTATGCGAATCCAGGCTGCATTTATTTGATCAAAAATACAGTAAAAACAGAGTAATATTGTAAAATATTATTACAATATTATTACAAAGAGAATTATAATTACTGAATAGTAGTGTACATGTTTTTCCATGACCAATATCTAGAGAGCAGCATGGCCAATAGATAAAAATAATAATATATAATAAAAATATAACGACAGTAAATGGCATGCACAAAGGGGAGTGAAAAGAGAGTTGTTTTGGTTTAGTCATGAAATGTCTGGAAGTCTGTGCGAGGAGCTGATGGTAGTCGGACTGGCCTTAGCCCTATATTTCTAAGAATGTGAACTAAACTGTTTGTGAGTGGTTACACGTTTGTCTCTGTATGTGTGTAAGTATTCAGACCGTAACACACTCCTCCCTGTGCTTGGTATCCAGGTTGGCAGGGTATACACTCATAGGATCCAACAGTATTCTCACACTGTTCGTTAGGACAGATACTCGGGTCCGAACATTCATTAATGTCTGCATTTGAAAGACAGCAACAGCATAGACAATGAGACTCTCACAAATCTTCACCGACATTTAAATACACTGCTAATAAAAAACAGAATAAACCATATTGGATGAACATGAACTGTTTATAGGTGTCTATAATTAACATTAATTAGGTGTTTTGTGCCTATGCATAGTATGGGTGGGTGTCCTCACCTTCACAGAGAGGTTGTCTGCGTGATTTGCTCCGGAAGCCCGGCAGACACTCACACTTATAGGATCCATGCAAATTAGTGCAATGCCCTCCAACTCCGCAGATATCAGGCTTAGAGCACTCGTTTACATCTGAAAACATGCATCCAAACAAGTGTTAGCCATCTGTATTGATACTCGCATATATACAGTATAGTAGCTGTCCACTGCCTTTGAATAGACAATGCTGGTCACTTACCAATACATCTGCGTTTCCCATGATGCACCACAGGTTTGTAGCCATTGTAACAGTTGCATCTGTAGGAACCCACGGTGTTAATGCAGGTGCCTCTACCACATGGCTCCGAGTCACATTCATTTTCATCTACAGAAAGAGTGAGAACATTGTATATATTTTTATGTTATCTTTATTGTGTAATATAGTTGTCTTATATAGTACTTTCATTAAACATTATACACTACCATTCAATTACTATACCATTCTATTTAAAATAAATGCTGTTCTTTTGAACTTTCTATTGATTAAAGAATCCTGAAAAATGTGTCATGGTTTCTACAAAAATATTAAGCAGCACAACTGATATAAGAAGACATTTTTCTTGAGCACCAAATCAACACATGATCATGTGACACTTAAGACTAAAGTAAAGGCAGCTGAAAATTCAGCTGTGCCATTACAGGAGTAAATTACATTTTAAAATCTATTCAAATAAAAAACAGTTATTTTAAACGGTAATAATATTTTGCAGTATTACTGTTTTTACTTTAAAAAAACAGTAACTACCAACCCCAAACTTTTAAATGGTAGTGTATAATATTTTATGCACTACAAATGCAGGCATTTAATTCAGAGTACATCCATCTGTGATTTCATTGTTTGTAAAGTATGTGTGTGTATTTACATGTGTGTACTCACCCACACAACTCTTTCTCTGTGCATGTGGTCGATATCCAGTGTAACAGTGGCACATGAAACCATTTGGCATGTTCACACACTCTCCATGGCCGCATATATTCCTGTTCAGCTTGCAGTCATCCATTGCTGTGATACCCAAACCCAAAGAAAAAATCCATAATTGTAAAAAAAAACCTTTTTCCTTATTAAATTACCAAACAGAACTTTGCATAGACCAATACTGCAGATTTAACTGACAAGCTGTCACGGAACTCACGTGAAACCTGCGTCTGGGCCACTTCATGTGAATCACTCTCTGGAGGCACATGGACTATGGGAGGAGTTGTTGGCCTGGCCACAATGACTAAAGAGACAGAAGCAAAAATGGAGAGGTATGTAGAGAAAAAGACACATTTTGAAAAGAAATAAATGTTTAAATGTTTGTGAGTAAATGAAAAAAGAAATGCAGATAATTAATGCTATGGATACAACATTTTTCATTTTGAGTTGATATTTGCACTACCATGTGAGCTATGGAGAAAAACATCGCTACATTTTGTAAAGTGTACCTGGGTGGCGTGGCCCGTGTGTGCTGATTGGTGAGAGCTGCATGGGCGTGGTCATCTGAATTGGGATTTCCTGTTGGCATGAAAGCAAAATCAATTAAGTGAACTGTCTACAGCTGATCTCCCATAATTATATTTATTAAAACCGTGGCTTCTGTCAAGATTTCTGTCAAAGATGACTTTTGGCTTTCATTCTTCCCTCGATTGGTAGTTTAGACACAGAACCAGAATCTTACCGGAGACTTGACCTCTGAAACACAAACACAAAGATACAATGAATAATCAGTCAATAAAAAATGCAGCAATCAATCTTAAAGAATCTTTATCTCAGAACTGATTCAAATGTCTGTACCAGTGTCAGGATTAATGTGTTTAATACTGGTCAGGAAGGGCTGAATGGACAGAGTGCCATGATAGGTCAGGAAAGACATCCCCTTTCCCGCTGGACAGATCTTATTAAAGGAAGCTAGAGATCGAGCGAGAGAGAAAGAAGAATTAGAGAGAGAAAGACCAAAGATTATTTAGTCAAAGGGTCAAAACCTTCTTTAAAGATACAGACATATGTTCACAACAGGATTGGGCAAAATTCAGAATTGAAGAATTGACTCCATTTCAGTTCATGAGCTAGAATTTTAATTTAGTTGGCAAAAAAGAAGTTGAATCGGAATTTGAATTTGAATGACAAGAGGAGGAATTTACTGGATTGAAATACTAAGAAATTCAACATAGGTAATTAATTCTGGGAAATTAAGTGTTCTTCCACTCTGGTCAACAAAAGTTAATTAGTTAAATATGATAAAACAAACTAAATACAAAATGTCTATAGGTAGCTTTTTAAACATCTCTTAAATATTTAAACATTAAAGTTCAAAACAAGGTTTTTAAAAAATATTTTTCTTGTTTAAAATGAATTTATTCAAATTTTAAAGTCATTTTAATTCTACTTCTCTACATTCAAATTTGAATTGTAATTCTGCATCCCGTTTGCTACCTTCATATTAAATTCAAATTCAGGAACTGAATTAGAATTTAAAAGGCAATCAATTCTGAATGGTGCGCATCCCCCACTCAAAAGGCACACTCACCTGTCCCATCCTGTGGGCATCTCTCGCAGTTGCTTCCCCATGCCTTACCCACAGTGCAGCAGCAGATCTCCTGGGAAAGGCGTGTTGGAAGAGCATGCTCACATTTCCCTGCTTCCGTAACCATAAGATAACAGAGCCCCTGCTCAACTGTTGCTGTTGATGCTAAGAGAGTAAAAAGATCTTTATGATAGTTTGTTGACCATTCTGTATTTAGTGTTATATGCAAGTTTGCACACACATTTATGTCTTACCAACACAGCGTGTCCTTTCTGTCAGTACATAACCAGGTTTGCAGGTGCAGCGGAAACTTCCCTGTGTGTTTAAACATTCTCCATTCTGACACAGTCCCTGCATCATACATTCATTTATGTCTAAGGCAGAGAAAGGAAAAAAATGCACAAGAAAAAAGTCATGAAAAATATGTTAAAAAAAAACAAAAAAAAATTTTTTTAATTAAAATAATTTTTGGTCCTGTATGAGTAAAATTACTGGAAAAAAAGTAACAAAAAAAAGTACTGGAAAAAAGGATATCGGTTTAGGATCAGGGTGAATGTTTCTGCTCATGGGTAAAATTTAAGATGGTCTAACATTGCCTACAATGGTTAAAAGACTATCCTTCAAAGAAATCAAGTCTTCAATTTGTTCAGTCTTCCTTTGTTGGGTCTACTCATTGTGTACGTCTTCCTTGTGCTCTGTGTCTCCCTGTTGGATTATTAAAGACTCAATTCGTTTGTCTGGACATCTCCACAACTCCTCGTTTCCTCTATTCCCAAGGAATTCTCCAAGCGAATTGTGAACACAGAAAAAGACACCCACCAAGAACACATAATACAAAAAACTATTACCTCCGTGTGTTCCCTCCGTTTTTGTTTCCGTTGTTTCTATGGATCCCCTCTCCCGTCCGGAATACCACCTCCTCCTGCTGGAGCAGGGGGAGAGATTGCTCGAGGGCCATACCAGACTGTTCCTGGTCATCGCTGCTCTAACCAGCTACCCAGATGACGCGCTCTGTACGTTTCTATTCTATCGAAACGACGCCAGTTTGAACATCTCGTGCAGAGCGCTGTCGTCCAAAGATGGTCCTCGAGCGAATTTCGCCGCCTTTGTGGAGTGGATACTGGCGAGAAACGGATCTCCGTTCACTGTCTGTCCTGAGGATGATCTCGCCAGTTCCACTCCGGACCCAGAGCCCAGCCCACTATCTCCCCGATGCGCGGAGCGTATGCCCGAGCCCACCGCTGAGGGAGAGCCGGAGCCCGCCATGCCCGATGAGCCATCACCGCAAATGACGTCAGTCAAGGTGTATGAGCCAGCAACAACGCCCGCCGCGAGGGAGAAAGCCGCGGATGGTGTGAGCACGTAGAGGAGCTCCACCCCCTGCACCACGGCTGAGGATGAGCTGAGTATGGCGCGGCGAATGTGCCACACCGAAGAGGAGAGTGCTCCCCCTTCCTAAGTTCTGGCTGAAGCCCGGAGGCTTACCCTGCCGCCCTCGCCACCCGCGCCTCCTCCTCCTCCGCTGTTGTCTGGCAACCCCTCTGCTCGCCCTCAGCCCACCATCTATGCGGTGTGAGCTCTGCGGGACTGCCATCCTCCAGCGTCGCCGGGGTTGGAGTTTCCCTCACCTCTGCCTCCAGCCTCTGAGGCCCGGACTCCGCCTCGGCCCGTGGACCCATCGGCTCCACCATAGCTCCTAGCTCCCTCCTCTCCACCGTGGCCCGGCAGTCCACTAGCTCCACCGGGCTCCCTTGTCCCTCCGGCTCCACCTTGGTCTGGCGTTGACCATACTACGCCTTGGGACTCCACTCCTCTGGCTTTGCCTCATCCCTTCGTCCCTCCGGCTCCGTCAGGCTCCTTCATCCCCTCGGCTCCTCCTCAGTCCTCTGTCGCTCCGGCTCAGTCCTCGAGTCGGCGGCCATTCCTCCTCCATGGCTCCTCAGTCGGCTCCACCGTGGGTCGCCATCATGGCTGTGGCCTGGGTCCTGCTTAGCTCCTCCTGTTCCAAGTTCTTTCTGTTTCCTCCCTGGCTCCTCCCTCCGTCTGATCCGCCCTGGCTCCTCCTGTTTCCTCCCTTGCTCCTCCCTCTATTGTCACCTCCCTGGTCTCTGTCTGCCTGCCCCCTCCCGGGTGTCCGTCCTCCTCCTGAGTCACCTCCCAAGTTACTACCCTTGCCCCCCCTCTGTTGTTCTACGGCGTGAGGACGCGCCTTCTGGGAGGGGGGCGATATGTCAGGATCATGGACCTGTTTTGTTATATTTTGCCCCTGTATCTGTTCCTGTGCTCCCTTTTTTGGTCATGTTCCTGTCCTCATTTAGTTAATTAGTCATTCTGTGCACCTGTGTTAAGTAATTATCCCTTGTATTTAAGTTCCTGTTTGTTCAGTCTTCCTTTGTCGGGCCTACTCGTTGTGAACGTCTTCCTTTTGCTCTGTGTCTCCCTGTTGGATTATTAAAGATTCTCGTTTTGTGAAATCTTCTTGTTTCCTTGTTCCCGTACTCCAGCGAATTGTGACAGGTACCTGCAGTTTGTACAGTGCTATACACTAAGTTTTCTATGAAAACACAAAGGTAGGTTTCTACATTAAGAAGGTGATAGGCTCAAGGTCAAAACATTATCAGAGTAACCAGGTTTTTTTTCAATTACTATATTATTTTTATATTAATACTAAGTACTGAGTAGCTTCAAAGTTTTTTCTAGTATGACTTTGAATTGAGGTTTCTAAATTTGAATTGAGGCCCAAATGGTAGTTATCATAAACTCCACCTATTATACATGAGTTTCATCCTCAATAATCTTGTCAAAATAAAAACCACTGGTCTGGCTATGTAGCAAACAGAAGTATAAACTATTTTTCTGCCTGTGGCTGGATGCAATATTTCCCCTAAACCACATGACAGAAAATGTTTTGGCAGCCGTCTTGTTTGTGTTAATTTAATGCTCATGGATGTGTACATTTTATGACAACCAACATAACTACAATTTGTAAAACCTATACAACACACACAATCAAACATGTACACACATATTACCTTGGCAGTGAGTGCTGTTAAGTCTCTTGTATCCCTGAGGGCACGTGGAGCCAAAGTCCTCTACTATAGTCTGGTGTTTCCCAGCATCTGAATGAGAGAAATTCTGACAAATTACTAATCACTTCTCCTAGAAAAAGCATCTGTACTAGCTGCTTTGTTTGTTTGACTAAGCCAGAACATGAAACTATGAAACATCACACCAATGAAGGGAATGTAAAACAAAGCAAAATAAAAATGAAAGTAGTGGAAGACGTTGAGAAAATTGATGAAAGAAGTGTCTGTGAGGGGATTTAAGTCCAAGAGAAACTGGTAGCATGGTGTGCTGTGTGTGATGTGCTTCACTTCTATGTGTGTGAGAAAGTGAGAAAAGGGCCTCAGTGGGAACATTTCTCTGAAGCTGATATTTTCTCTTCTGTATAAGAACATGCGAGAACAGAGACAGAGTGGCTTTCCAGAAAGGCTTTTGCCAAAGCCAACATTTTTTCATCCTTTTTTCCAGCCTTCACTTTTGTCTACTTTTACTGCAAAGGGTGTGTCATTGGAAAATATGGTGATGTTGCTGAGGCACGAAGACACTCGCAGACATTTACACACACTCGAACGCAAACACTAACGCACATCCACTCACACACAGAAGTGTTCACCAGGCCAGGATCACTGTTTGACTGAGCTCTGAGACATCAAATGAGTTACAGAGAGAAACCGGGAGTGGAAAAAAGCTTTTTTCTTCTAGCCCATATTGAAACTCAACTCCAAGACTGCAATGACACATTCCCACCTGTCAAGCTATGACAGTGTGAATTTATAAGGAAAAAGTAGAGTGAGATGAACTGTTATTTTTTAAAGAATTAGTAATGAGAAGGGGTTGTTTTTGGCTGGACAGACACTTTGGTCACTTTGACAGAAACAGTAAGATGCAACTCCCAAAGAAAAGTTAAATTATATAACAGAAATTATTTGAACTTACAAGGTAGTAATGGGCATTTGTAACAATTATTTTGGCCCCAGGAATTACCCACACTGCCACAGCAGTCTTCCTGATTGGTCAAACCAGGGAGAGGGTTACTACTACACTGTAAAAAGAAAGAGTAATAATTAGAGTGTTGTTAAATATATATTAAATAAGAAATTCATATGCAAATCAGATTTTGTGTATCATCTCATCACTTTGTCACTCACAGCCTGTTTGGGTGTGGTTTCCTGGAAGCACCTCCCCTTTGGCTTGTGCGGTCTGGAGGGGGCTTCCAGTCTTGGCACTGTGAGGCTTGTTCTCTGATTGGTCGAGAGAATGAATGACAACTGAAGTGTCTGGCGTGTGAACAACACGAACATTGACCTGCACTGGAAAGATACAGTCCAAAAAGAAGGAAATGCAGTTATTTTTAAATAACTTTTTAATAACAATGAAGGTTAGAAGCATTAAGCTTGAATATACGATTTGATATCACAAATTCTAAAAAAAAGTGTTATTTTAGTATTTATATACTGTTATAGAATTTATTAATATTTTGAATTAGATTTTATTTTATTTGATTTTAGTTTTAAATTATTTTTAAATGATGAAAAATTATTTTTACTATACAATAACAACACTGTAAAAAACACATTTATATTGACCATCATCCCAGACTGAGCTATAGACAGACAGAATGTTATAGAATGAGCTTTAGTTACTCTTTTGATCATTATTTCTGCATGGAAAAATTCTCACATCAGTTTTTCATGTGTACACAAGTATGTGAATGAGACCACATTTCAGTCAAATTAAAAGTGAAAATGTCCTGTGTGCCAATTACCTTCAGAAGAGTGATGTCCAGTGCCTTGCAGAGTGAACACAGAGTGTGTCTGTGTCATCTGCTGCCGCCCACCTGTGCCACCTGGCTCTGACAGACTCTGGGACTCAGGCATCACCTGGAGGAGAGATATTCTCAGTTAATTATTAATCTAAAAAAATCAGCACAAAACCCTCAAGAAACCCTCAAGAAACATGAAACATATTCAGTATCCACCTTATTTTGCAACGCGGAAGTAAATACGATGATGTACTTCCTTATAATGTGTTAAAACTTCTGTTTCGCTAGCCAGTAGGTAAGGAGCGTAAGGAGCGATGTGGTGGGAATACACGAACACTATTAAAGACCGTGATGGTAAATATTTACCACACCCATGGTGTATAACACAGTGGGAGGATGAAATGAAGAAGTGGCCTCCCATAACTTATAAAGACATTTTTCATTATTTCGTTTGGTCGCTTGGAGTAGATGGGTCTTCGATGTGGAATTCTAAAAGCACTGAGGCATATCAGTACCTGCACAGCGGAAAAGTCGGTCGAGTGCTGGTACATGAAACAGAAAGCGAATTCATGTTTTTAAAAGCAGACGTGAATCCCAGTACTGTTAGGTGATTGCATTGAGGATTTAGGTAACTGGTAAATGACTAATGTCTCCTTTTTCTCTTTCATCTGTGAAAGCACTTGTTGATAGTTTTGAAGTAGTAATGAAATATTTTTTGGTCCTTAAAAAAAAAAAAAAAAAAGAAGAAAAAAAAAATCCCTTAAACTGATTACAATACAGTAGTGCAGAATTAGGGCTGATTCATTTCATCCAAAATAAAAGTTATAAATAACTACAATATATGGCAGTGTACTTTTTATATATATATATATATATTATATATTATATATATATATATCTATATACACAACCCAATTCCAAAAAAGTTGGTACACTGTACAAATTGTGAGTAAAAAAGGGATGGAATAATTTACAAATCTCATAAACTGATATTTTATTCACAATAGAATATAGAAAACATATCAAATAAAAAGTGAGACATTTTGAAATGTCATTCCAAATATTTGCTCATTTTGGATTTCACGAGAGCTACACATTCCAAAAAAGTTGAGACAGGTAGCAATAAGAAGCCGGAAAAGTTAAATGTACATATAAACAACAGCTGGAGGACCAATTTGCAACTAATTAGGTCAATTGGCAACATGATTGGATAAAAAAAAGAGCCTCTCAGAGTGGCAGTATCTCTCAGAAGTCAAGACGGGCAGAGGATCATGCTATGCGGCGAAAAATAGTGGAGCATATCGAAGAGTTTCTCAGAGAAAAATGCAAGAAGTTTTGAAGTTAGCATCATCTTATCATCATCTATGCTGTTGAGACAAAATGCAATGCCATTAAGTTTGCATTTTTAAACATTCGCTCACTAAAGAATAAATAATTTCTAATCAATGACTTAACCACAAACAGCCTGGATTTTATGTTTCTAAACGAAACTTGGCTGGAAGACAGCTGCAGTGCAATGGTCCTCAATTAAACAGCCCCTCCTAACTTCACTTTCGTGAGTGTTTGCAGGACTGTTAGGAGATGTGGAGGTGTAGCTGCTCTATTTAAATATGTATATCAATGCAAGCAAGTGTCAATTGGTCAGTACTTGTCTTTTGAATATCTAGGAATTGTGCTGAAAGGTGCTCCACACATTATGTTTATCATTATTTACAGGCCTCCAAAAAACTCTCCAGCCTTTGTTGAAGAATTCACAGAAATGCTACCAATGATTTCCTCAGAGTTTGACTGTTTTGCTATTGCAGGGGATTTTAATATTCACATAGATAATGCAGAAAACAAAACTACAAAAGAAATTATAACTGTTTTAAATACTTTTGACCTGATTCAGCATGTGCATGAACCCACACACAATCGGGGACATAGTCTAGATTTACTCATCAGTAGAGGTCTAAACTTTTCATCCATTGTTATTAAGGACGTAGGACTATCTGATCACTTCTGTGTTTTCTTTGATATATTGATCTCTGCTACCATTGAATCTAGATCTGTCTCTATCAGAAATGCATTAACGAAAACACTAGTGTGCTATTTATGGAGGCTATATCTTTAACACCAAGCATTTCTGCAGACTCTGTTGATCTTCTCCTTGATTCCTTTAACTCAAAAGTTAAGAATGTTATTGATGACATTGCTCCTTTGAAAGTCAGCAGGAAGACTGGCAGACAGAAATCAGCTTGGAGAAAATCTGCAGTTCAGAGTATTAAAAGACAATGCAGAAAAGCTGAGCGTATGTGGCGGAAGACGAAACTTGAAATTTACTATAGCATTTATAAAGACAGCCTTCGTGCTTTCAATGTAGAACTAGCCACAGCTAGACATAGTTTCTTCTCAAACCTTATAAACAGTAACGTAAACAACACTCGCACTCTTTTTGCTACTGTTGAGAGACTGACAAACCCCCCAAATCAGATTGCCAGTGAAATGCTCTCCGACAGCAAATGCAATGAGTTTGCTTACTTTTTTCTGAGAAGATCAATAATATCAGGAAGGCGATTAGCACATCCCCAAGTTATGCAGAGGTTAGACATATTCGACCACAATATCAAAAAGAAGATACTATGTCTGCTTTTGAAGAAATTGATAGCAACATTTTGGAAGAAATAGTACAGCACCTTAAATCGTCAACCTGCTATCTTGACACACCTCCCACATATTTTTTCAAAAGGGTGCAACTGTTTGGAAGCAGATCTCTTAGAAATGGTGAACACCTCATTTCTTTCTGGGACTTTTCCAAACTCCCTGAAAACTGCAGTTGTTAAACCTCTTCTGAAAAAGAGAAATCTTGATAAAACCATATTGAGCAACTATAGACCAATATCAAATCTTCCTTTTATAGGAAAGATTATTGAAAAGGTAGTCTTTAATCAGCTGAACAAATACTTAAACTCAAATGGATACCTGGACAATTTTCAATCTGGTTTTCGACCGCATCACAGCACAGAGACAGCGCTCATTAAGATAATAAATGATATTCGTTTAAATTCTGAAACTGGCAAAATATCAGTGCTGGTACTACTAGATCTCAGTGCTTGCGTTTGATACTGTCGATCATAACATACTACTAGAGCGACTGGAAAACTGGGTCGGGCTTTCTGGGATGGTAATCAAATGGTTCAGGTCATACTTAGAAGGGAGAGGTTATTATGTGAGTATAGGAGAGCATAAGTCTAATGGACGTCCATGACATGCGGAGTCCCACAAGGCTCAATTCTTGCACCGCTCTTGTTTAGCCTGTATATGCTCCCACTAAGTCAAATAATGAGAAAGAACCAAATTGCCTATCACAGCTATGCAGATGACACCCAGATTTACATTGCCTTATCTCCAAATGACTACAGCTTCATTGACTCCCTCTGCCAATGCATTGTTGAAATTAACAGTTGGATGTGCGAGAAGTTTCTTCAGTTAAACCAAGAAAAAACCGAAGTCATTGCATTTGGGAACAAAGATGAAGTTCTCAAGGTGAATGCATACCTTGACTCTAGGGTCTAACAACTAAAAATCAAGTCAGGAATCTTGGTGTGATTCTGGAGACAGACCTTAGTTTCAGTAGTCATGTCAAAGCTGTAACTAAATCAGCATACTATCATCTCAAAAACATTGCAAGAATTAGATGTTTTTTCCAGTCAAGACTTAGAGAAACTTGTCTGTGCTTTTATCACCAGCAGGGTGGACTATTGTATTGGTCTCCTCACCGGCCTTCCCAAGATGACCATTAGACAGCTGCAGCTCATCCTGAACGCTGCTGCCAGAATTCTGACTATAACCAGAAAATCTGAGCATATTACACCAGTCCTCAGGTCCTTACACTGGTTTCCAGTTATATTTAGGATTGATTTTAACGTACTTTTACTCGTTTATAAATCACTAAATGGCCTAGGACATAAATACATTGCAGAAATGCTCACTGAATATAAACCAAGCAGACCACTCGGATCATTAGGATCGAGTCAGTTAGAAAAAAACCAAGGGTTCACACAAAACAAGGGGAATGTGCTTTTAGTTATTAAGCCACCCGCAGTTGGAATCAGCTTCCAGAAGTGATCAGATGTGCTAAAACATTAGTCATTTAAATCTAGACTCAAAATTCATCTGTTTAGCTGTGCATTTATTGTATGAGCACTGTGCGATGTCCGAACTGTTTGCACTATATTATATGTATAATCGTTTCTTAAATTCATTTTAAACCTCTTAAATCAAATTTTTTTTTTTTTTTTATAATTTTCAAAATTTTTAAATTCCTTTTTTTTTTTTTTTTATTATTATTATGTAAAGCAATTTGAATTACCATTGTGTATGAAATGTTCTATACAAATAAACTTGCCTTGCCTTACAGTGCATAATATCATCCAAAGACTCAGAGAATCTGGAACAATCTCTGTGCGTAAGGGTCAAGGCCGAAAAACCATACTGGATGCCCGTGATCTTTCGGGCCCTTAGACGGCACTGCATCAAATACAGGAATGCTACTGTAATGGAAATCACAACATGGCTCAGGAATACTTCCAGAAAACATTGTCGTGAACACAATCGACCGTGCCATTCGCCGTTGCCGGCTAAAACTCTATAGGTCACAAAAGAAGCCATATCTAAACATGATCCAGAAGCGCATGCATTTTCTCATGGGCCAAGGCTCATTTAAAATGGACAGTGGCAAAGTGGAAAACTGTTCTGTGGTCAGACAAATCAAATCAAAATTTGAAGTTCTTTTTGGAAAACTGGGACGCCATGTCATCCGGACTGAAGAGTACAAGGACAACCCAAGTTGTTATCAGGGTTCAGTTCAGAAGCCTGCATCTCTGATAGTATGGGGTTGCATGAGTGCGTGTGGCCTGGGCAGCTTACACATCTGGAAAGGCAACATCAATGCTGAAAGGTATATCCAAGTTTTAGAAAAACATATGCTCCCATCCAGACGCCGTCTCTTTCAGGGAATACCTTGTATTTTCCAACATGACAATGCCAGACCTTATACTGCATCAATTACAACATCATGGATGCGTAGAAGGATCCGGGTACTGAAATAGCCAGCTTGCAGTCTAGATCTTTCACCCATAGAAAATATTTGGCACATCATAAAGAGGAAGATGTGATAAAGAAGACCTAAGACAGTTGAGCAACTAGAAGCCTGTATAGACAAGAATGGGACAACATTCCTATTCCTAAACTTGAGCAACTTGTCTCCTCATTCCCCAGACGTTTGCAGACCGTTATAAAAAGCAGAGGGGATGCCACACAGTGGTAAACTTGGCCTTGTCCCAACTTTTTTGAGATTTGTTGATGCCATGAAATTTAAAATCAACTTAAAAAATTTTTTTTTTCCCTTTAAAAGGATCCTTTTCTCAGTTAAACATTTGATATGTCATCTGTTGTATTCTGGATAAAATATTGACATTTGAAACTTCCACATCATTGCATTCTTTTTTTATTCACAATTTGTACAGTGTCCCAACTTTTTTTGGAATCAGGTTTGTATATATATAATAATTTATTCATTTATATAACTTTTTATTTTGGATGCAATTAATCGTTTGACTCCCCTATTCAGAATGTTTTCCATTTGTTCCATGAGTTCTGAAAAAGTGACAAATTGACGATTATTTACCTAGCATTGCTAAACTGTATCATTTTCAGTGGGGGAAAAAAATCTAAATAAACTGCACCTTGACATTTTAATTGTGTGTTTGTGTGTGTGCATATATAAGGAGAAAGAAGTAATATAAGATCTTGAAAATATTTGTGTAAAAACAGTATATTTAATTGTCACACTGAATAATTCCAAACAACTACACAATGTATCCAAAATTACTACACCATTCTAAATTTCCTATAAATGCCATGGAATGTAGACTCACATGTGCTCCTCCCATTGTATCAATCCAGTAGGAGATAATTCAGCTTACTACACTCTGGGATACATCAAAGCTTTCGGCAAGATCTCCTTGAAGTAAATTCAACTTCAGCTTCATCATGGTCATCAGAATTTGATCCATTATGTGCATCTTAAAATTGGAAGTGTAGAATTGCTGGAGATATTTAACATGTTCTTTAAAGACACTAAGGGTGAAGCCAGTGTACAATAAAGAGCTAGTGTCATTCTTGAGAATGGCAAGGGCTAAGGGATCTTCACTGTGGAACTGTGTTGCCTTGTGTAACATTATTTTATCCCCTGACTCATAAGTGTGGTCTGTCAAATCCTGGACCTCCCATTGAGTGCAGGCATCACTGTACTAAAGGGGCAGCTGCAATGGCTCCGTTTGTGCGGTCTCATGGTCATCTTGCTCATCATCTGCAAAACACAACACTGAAGTCAGTCAGATGCTTAGGAGAAACTGATAAATTCTCCACCCCCTATTTACAAAAAGTATTACAAAAAAAGTAGCAAAAGTATTTTGTACATGGCACCATGGTGTTCCAGTCGCAGTGCAGTGATATTTTTATTCAATACAATCACAATACTTGGCTTTAAGGGATAGATCACCCAAAAATTTAAATTTTCATCATTTACTCAACCTCGAGTCGTTCTAAACCTGTATAAATTTCTTTGTTCTACTGAACACAAAGGAGGATATTTGGAATAATGTTAAAATACAAACTATTCTTGGGTCTCATTCACTTCCATAGTATTATTTCTTACTACTATGGAAGTGAATGGGACCTAAGATTTGCTTGCTTACAAACATTCTTCGAAATTTCTTCCTTTGTGTTCAGCAGCAAAAAGAAATTAACACAGGTTTGGAACAACTCGAGAGTAAGTAAATGACAGAATTGTAATTTTAGCTATCCATCTATGCGCTTTTTTGTAACAGTTTTCTACTGTTATCAACAACTTCAGCTTAGCACTAAATAGTATTCATGCCCAATAGGAGTGTCATTGATAAAGAAATAGTTTAAACAATGTCTTTTCTTAGAGCACGTAACTTAACAAGAAGCTGTAACATACCTGTTTGTGGATTTATCCTGAAGAGACATCGCCTCGGAGTCTTCACTGGAGCATCGTTTCTCGGGGAATGGATGATTTTCCGTGGGTCTGCCATCAACGAAGTGGAAAGAGCAAACATACGGAAATTTCGGTGGTTTCTTTAAGTTTAAGGCTTTTAACCAAAGCCGACGAGCTTCTTCTCCCTTTGGAGGGGCGTGCAAATCATAGGGTGCCCCACATTCACATTCATTTTTTTTATTCATGTGTAAGCTATTGCTTCGGACCTTCAAATAAAAAAACTCATGATTTTATGAGATTGATACTGCTTTATTTATTCAGAAACACAAGTTTCTTAGTGATGTGTATTTTACTTTCATTTTGTAACAAGTAGGCCAACAGCGTTCCCTCTATGTAAATAAAACGCCTTACCAGACAGGCATTAGGACCCGTTGGAGGCTGCCGCTGCTGCTACTGCACGCGCTAGTGACTGTTGACTCTGTCACACACCGAACGCATCATCTTGTACATGCATTCTCAAATTAAATGCAGTGATCCAAAACAGTGAATCTAATCATCATTCAGAGAAAAGTTTGCTTCAAGAATGACCACACTGCTGATGTGATCTAATCGCTAGCACACCCTGAGTTAATCCTCTTATCGGCATATTTTTTCATATCGGGCCGATGCGATATTTGCATTTAAGACATTATCGGCCGATTCCGACATCGGTCCGATAATATCGTGCATCCCTAATTCAGTATATTCTTTCTATCACAACTGGTTCTGCACCATCAGTTTGTCTGTTTGGAATCAAGATGACAACTGTAAAAAAGGGTGCATTTACAATAAATCAGTGAAAAACAGTGTGAAGGAGACACTCACCTGTACACTGTAGACGGGCTGCTTGTTGCCTCGAGAAGCTTGAGTCCGAAGTGGGAATTGGCAGAGGCGTCCAGTGAAGCCTGGTGGACAGAGACAATGTGTGCGGGTACTGCATACTCCTCCATTCATACAGGTGAGAGGACACACCACTGCAAACACAGACAGATTACAGATTAGACATGACACATCGGGTTTGACAATATTTAGATATTACAGTCATTATAATATATCATAAGTTTATATATTATTATATATATTATGATATATTATTTTATATCTTGTATAGTTTACATATAAATTAACTATACAATGTAAATCAATCACATACATTTTTACATATATAGAGCATTAATACATGACAATCACATCATCCACTGTGATTAAACATACTAATTATTTATGAGGGCAGACTGAACTTTATTTTTCGCTGTCACAAAAGCACAAGGCCTGGTTTAAACATGGATTCAGAGTATCTGCTTTATATTGTGGCGTGTCAGACTGTGGTCTGGTTAGAGCGCTCTTATGTGGGCTGAAATATCAAGCCAGGCTTAACCAGATCATTCTGGAACACTGACATCATTATTTAATACCAGCTCATGGTGGTTTCAGAGGGAAAAATCTAGTGTCTTTCTGTTACTGTGTTCTACTCTGTGAAGAGCTACTCTATAAATTATTCAAGAGTATATTTAGTGACACCTGATATAAAATCATAGTTGATGATTTAACATAAGAGACATTACTGACAGCAAGCATGAAAACACAATTTTTAGAGTTTCTATAGTTTATAGTATAGATTTTATTTGATTAAATAGTAAATGTACTATTTGGAAAAAGTAAAATCCTACATACAACATGATAAAAAAATGTTTTACTTATTTTGTAAAAAGAAAAAAGTATGCTGTAGCGGTGTGTAGTACTACACTGTACTCATAATAATAGCAATGCTTTTTAATAGCAAGACAATGAACGAGCTAAATCTAATCTCAACTAAAAAACAAATATCCATTAAATATCTGTATCTAAAATCCTGTAAATCACACATGCAAATTTAGACTTCTAGCCTATAATCACCAATAATTTTTATTTCAACATATTTATTGTAACATTAAGCTCCTAGTTTTAGACTTAATATGGAAGAAAATGTTGTCAGGAACACATTCAACACAATTTACAAACAAACATAAAAGTAAACAATTTAAAAGCATTTTAGAAAGGAAAACAAGCCACGATTGAGCCAACGACCATGAAGTTAATGCAGCAGCACTGTAAAGATCTTGACAGCAGATGTGCAAAACAATACAGAAATCCCAGATTGGACAACCAGAGGACATTTTGAAGAGCACAAAGGCTGTGATCAGGCTGGCAGTAGCAAACTGTGGCTCGCCCGTAGCTTGATGAGGACAACACACGGAAACAATTACAGCTGGCCGGACTCTGTCTGCATGCGTATGACTACCACCCACACACGCTCACACTGATTCAAGCTTCCACACCACCAGCATTCTTACTTTACATAAAAATAGGTTGACTTTATATAAATGTGCTTATGAGAGAGACAGAGAGAGAGAGGGGAACACTTGAAGCAAAACCAAGCTAATAAAGACACAAACAAACAACCTAGTTTCTAGCAAAAACAAAAACAAACAGCCACATGAGTAGAACATGAAAAGTAAAAAGGTTTCTTTCTTACTTTATTGCTACCTTTCTAAATGTCCAGTAATCATAGCAGAGACATCCTGAATGTAAAGTGCCATTCTGTCAGTGAGTGCATGTGTACCGTGAAGCTTTAATGCCTATGTGGGTGTGTAGGGTGAACACTGTGTAGGCTGTGAGTGATTTTCTGTATGGAAGCTTTTGTTTTTGCCTATGATGTGCAGATATATTCATAACCGTGTGTAGATTTGTGTGTGTGAAGCTGTCTGTGTGTGTGTGTGTGTGTGGGAATGCCTCAGTGTGTCTGTGCTTGCCGAGTTAATTGCAGTACTCCAGACAGACAGAGGTTTCAAAAATACAGCTTTAGACTTCACTACACCACTAACTCACACACATACATGTGACTTTTCCCAGCAGCATTTAGTTCACAGGGAATGTGGTGCTTTTGTAGTATATCTTGCTCTCTTATACCCAAAATTTTAGTTTGATTGTCTAAATCTGCTTCGACTAGCTTTTTTTTGCTTATAAAATATTTACTTTAATCTCAGAAAGGCCAGAACACTGACAAAAGCTCTAGAAATCTTACAACATATCGGTGTGCTTATGATTTCTGAGGAATGTCAAATACTTTCTTACTCTTTGTCTGAGCTAAAGAGCATGTTAATGGATTTAACAGACCCAATATGTGTGCGTGTTGATGGGTGGGGTGTATACGATAAGATGGTTTTCTGCGGGTTAGTTGGGGGTGTGTCTGCTGTGCTCATCTAATCCACTGCCTGTCTGAAAATCACTATGTATTTACAGTAAGAAGCTGAAAGCTTCATATCAGCTTTCTCACACCTCAGTATAAAAAGCAAGCAGCTGAATCCATAAACCTGCCACAGCAGTGGATAAATCAGCAGAGTTCAAATCAGGTCCTTGAACGGCTTTAATCTGAGACACGCAAGGAAAATAAATAACCTTTTACAGATTGTGTTCTTAAAATGTCTTTGCTCACCAGTTAAATATTTAAAATATTTTTATTTTTGTTCTGGCCACCATATTAGTTCATTCTAGTTGATGTAACATAATATATTGTGGGGGAAGGTCAAACTACTCAATGTAAATCACATAAGAGTGAGCGAACTTAGCCTCAGACAAATGCCAGCTAAGAGCTCATTTATAAAAGCATCCTGTGCCAAGACAAAATTACATATGAGATGTCTTTAATATGTCATGTCTTACAGCCAGCCATATGATTAGAGAGCAAACTACGAGTTTTGCTTTAAATTTCTCATTGAGGTAAAATAAACAAGTATCTGGTCCTCTCCATCGCAATAATAACTCCAATTTAATAATAACTCAGACTATGCTCAGATTTACCAACATACCAAAGTCTGCCATCAAGTCAGAAGTTTCATTAAAATCTCAAAACATTCTTAGCAGATTCTAAATTAATGTAAATGATTCGTACCTAAGTCTCTATTCAGGGCTGGATTGCATTTTCCCGGTGGGCCGACAGCATTTTTTTTGTTTTTTTTTGCCAAGGACCATCTCGCACGGACAGCGAGCAGCCAGTGGCCCATTGGTTTGTCTCCTGTATTGACAGCGTAAACCATCTAATCACAATGCGCTATAGACGGAGCGATGAAGTATTTTGCTCCGCCTATATAAAGATCGCTTCACCCCAACTTCTTCCTAGTCGGCTTTTCCCACGTTTTCACAACAGATTTATCAAGAACAGGCTTGCTCTGTGGTGAGTGATGCGGGCCAAAGAGTCAGGCAAGAGGAGGAGAGGAGAGTAGTTGAATCTGTGAAGTGCTTGATAAGGACTCGCAACGGAGGCAGGCATCTAACCTATCCTAATGTGTGTGCACGCCATGAGTGTAGAACACATAACAGAGATGAGCACTCGAGTTAAGTGACTCGGACTCCAGTCGCATTTTTATAGACTTCAGACTTGACTCAGACTCGACATGAAATGACTCCAGACTTGACTTGACTCGAGAAAAAGGACTCGTGGAAATTTTAAAAGCAACTCGAGTCGCGAGCCGTAACACGGCACCATTTTAAGTGAACGGCGCGTTAAAACAGCGGAGCGGATCACATAACAAGAGCTCAGGGTCATTTATGATAAATATCTTGCAGCGCTATATACTCAGTATTTTTATCAAAAGCCAAACGTCTGTATTCAAGCCCTTTCAGGCTTCCGTGCGCTTTCTCTCTCTCTCCGGCACGCGCCGACGCCAAGTACAAGACGCGGCGGATGATTTTAAAAACTTTGGCATTTTTATTCTTTAAACCCCACACCCAACAGACCAACGCAATGCTGCAAATTAGTGATTTGTCTATTTATCTATCTATAACCTATGGCTCTGACTGTTCAAACCAGATGTGACAAGACGTTTCTGATCTACATTTAGCATTATTAATATGTAGGCTAAGAACATTTCAAAAGAATCATGCCATTATAATTTGGAAATTGTTGTTAGGCTAGGATAGAACTTAAACTTTGAAAATTCTAGTTATCTTTCTTTTCTGCTCAAGATAATAACGTTTTGATTATTGTAGCTACATTGCTTTTAGATAATGCTTTTAAGTAGGCTAAAATATTAAAATAGTACAGATTTCAGGAGGAAAACCCTGAACAGAAACAGTATTTTTTTGTGTCACATGGCCTCGCATGCATCTAAATGTAAAAATACAATACATGTATAAAAAAAAAAAAAAAATCAATGTTTGTTAAGGACTCTGTTGGAAGAAAACTATAGAGGCCGTGCCTCTTTTGGAACTTTAATGCATACCCTCTGAGTATATATAAAGAGATTGCTTTCTTTGTGATGCGTTTTGTAATATCGTGGTAACCATAGTTTTGGTGTGGAACATTCGGACCTCCTATTATAGAATGCACTACAGAAAAACGGTTTGGACATGGTAATGGTATTAAAAAAGCTATAACTAACAGCTGGATTACAATAACCTTACATCTTAAAACCTCTTTTTTTTTTTTATAAAGCAGACTCATAGATATTTTTTTCTATAGCCTATAAATCAGCTTCGTAAATAAGAAAGATTTCAATACATGAGGATTCTGAATGAGATTTTTTTTAGCGAGCCATTAAATGACTTGAGACTCGACTCGGACTAGTGACCAAAGACTCAAGACTTGACTCAGACTCCAGCAACAAAGACTTCAGACTTGACTCAGACTCCAAGTTAAAGACTTGTGAACATCTCTGAAACAAACACTTTTTAATAAAATGTAAATTCGTCCCCCGCGATTTTTTGGCCAAGTAAAGTCAAGTGTGTTCATAGAGGTTTCTATGGGCCAATGCAAATAAATCTAGATTTTAATGAAAAAATACACAACATTGTCGGACCTAACATTTTATTCTTATCTAAAACAACTATATGTGATATGAATCTGATACACTACCAGTCAAAAGTTTTTGAAAAGTAAGATTTTTAATGCTTTTTAAAGAATTCTCTTCTGCTCACAAAGCCTGCATTTATTTGATCCAAAATACAGCAAAGCAGTAATATTGTAAAATATTATTAAAAATAAAAATGACTGTTTTCTATTTTAATATATATTAAAAAGTAGTTTATTCCTGTGATCAAAGCTGAATCTTCAGCATCATTACTCCAATCTTCAGAGTCACATGATCATTCAGAAATCACTCTAATATGCTGATATGATGCTCAAAAAGCATTTCTTATTATTATTAGTTTGAGATTAGCAAATTAAAAACAGTAATTTTTTGAGATTCTTTGAGTGAATAGAAATATCAAAAGATTAGCATTTATCTGAAATAAAAAGCTTTGTAACATACTATTCCATTCAAAAGCTTGGAGTCAGTATAATTTTTATTATTTTTGGGGGGAATAAATTATAGAAATTAATACTTTTATTAGCAAGGATGCATTAAATTGATCAAAAATGAAAGTAAAACATTTATAATGTTACAAAAGATTCCATTTCAAATAAATGCGGTCTATTCATCATCTGAAAAAATCTACTCAGCTGTTTTCAACAACTTAAATATAAAAGTTTTTTTGCCAGCAAATCAGCAAATTTGAACTGCATTTTGAAGGTCATGTGACTTGAGAAGGAGCTAAAAAATTCAGCTTGAAATCACAGAACATAACATTACATTTAAAAATATTTTCAAATGAAAAGTTAATTTTTTTAAACAAACTATTAAAGTTGTGCGTATTGGATCAAATAAGGCAGGCTTGGTGAGCCGAAGAGACTTTTTTAAAAAGCATTTAAAAAACTACTGTTCAAAACTTTTGATGGTAGTGTCTATCATATATATATATATATATATATGTTGTTAAATGGTGGAGGGCCACTTGGACCAAAAAATGCCTGGGCCGATTTTTGTCCCAGTCCAGCCCTGGATCTATATATGTAAAGAGACATTCTGAACAATAAATGACAATCTCTATGCTATCTCTATGGACTCTGTGATCAGCGGAGCACCCACACCCGTTGAGCTACACTGCAAATATATATGAAAAGTTAAATATCCTGTAATGGCAAAGCAACATTCAGCACTATACTTCAGTCTTCAGTTGTCATAGGACCCTTTAAATATCATTATAATATGCTGATTTAGTTTTTCAACACACACCTCTTTATAAACACTCTGTCGCATAGTTGAAAAAGTTCAAAAGAACCTGTTAACGAAATAATTGAACACTTTTGATAAATTTAAAGTGAATGTTTTTTTTTCTTCACCTTTCTGATCCCAAAATTTTGAATGGCAGTGTATGTGAACAAACCAAATCAAAGAAGGCAAACTTTAGCACTCTCCTTCAAAACCTGTTTACACAATATCGTTGTCAGCTCTGTATCTCTGTTCCTCAGTATATAACCTCATTTTTTCTGTTAGTGTTACAGCCATCCTGTGTTCATAACTGTCTTTAACCAAAGAAATTACCTTTCGCAAAGCAGGGGTAAAAAAAAAACAATGTGCTCTGACTTTCTCTCTGAAACTACACGGCCCCCGCAACGCACACACACACACACACACACACTTCACTCACAGAGAAACACACAGCTTTTAAACAGTTATACTGCAAACCACTGGCCATAAACTATTTTTTCAAAACAAAGGAAATAACTAGGTATAATTGTTTCAGAGGTTTAGAAGGAAGAAGAGAAAAATAAAAAAATGAATGGAGGAATGAGTAAATGACAGATAGTGGAAAAGGACAAATGGACACATATTCACAAAAGGAAATGTCAGATGTTTTCCTTAAAGGGGTCATATGATGTTGCTAAAAAAGAACATTATTTGGTGTATTTGTGTAATGAAATGTGTTTATCCGGTTTAAAGTAAAAAAAAACACATTATTTTCCACATACTGTATATTATTGTTTCTTCTCTATGCTCTGCCTTTCTGAAACGCGTCGATTTTACAAAGCTCATCAGTCTGAAAAAACGAGGTGTGCTGTGATTGGCCAGATATCCAGTGCGTTGTGATTGGCTGAATACCTCATGCGTGTGATGGAAATGTTACGCCCCTGACCATACTGTGATGATGCCCTGTCAGGCGGAGCGATGATTCAAAAACATGAAAACACATTATAAACCAGGCATTTGCTGCATCCAGTGGAGACATAATTACTGAATATAATGACTTATACTGTATTTTTACACGTTGCGTTGCATCGTGCCGTATAAACATAAAACCATGTCTGCATTTATGACAGGAGAAATGACAAACCAACAAGCCTCAACTATACACTGCCAAAAACTCGATTATAAAATATAAAAATATAAAATATAAAAAACGTTACTTACAATCTGTGAGTCAGGGAAAAACAGCCCGGCATTGTAGTCTACTCTACCAGGATCAGGAAACGTTCCTCCATAAAATGTGCTGCACACATTGGAATATTTGGGTTGAACTGCTCTGGAACAGTGTTGTAAATACAACTCTTAACCACTGATTTCTAGTCGTGTAATCTTTTGGAAAGCCAAACAAAGTAGTTTCTCTATCCCAACCAAACCTAGCATCACACACGGCGGCCTAGCCTTAGAGGGGAGCAGAGGCAGGGGCTAGAAGTGAGGAACGGAACGTCCGAGGGCAGATGCGCAGAGGCGGCGGCTTGAGAACGGCCCGCACGGCAGGGGATTCGACGAAGGAGGGCTTGTGGCAACCACATGTGATGACCCCAGGTTGGACTCCGCTTCGTCCACTGTGAAAGCTGATCCGGCGATCCAAAGTGCGAAGTTTATGTATTTCCTCAGCGAACAGCATGGATCAGCTTTAGGCATGACGAAGTGGATATCGTCCTACTTTGGAAGGCCAAACAAAGTAGTTTCGCTTTCACAACAAAACACACAGTGCCTTCACGACATGGCGGCGGCAACAACAATACTACAGTGAGAATAAAAGTTACGCCTTCTTTCTTTGATGAACATTTGGGCGGCGTTACTGCAAATCTTCCCAGATGAGCAAAGCGTTTTAGGTAGGTGTGGCTGACTCTTTTAACTTTTATAAAGAATATCTCTTTTTTGAGACTTTATTCTTTGCAACTTTACAGATCTTTTTTTTTTATGCACCAAGAGCTTGTAACACCTCCAAAGAGAAAGGAAAAATTGAAAAACGCATCATATGACCCCTTTAATGCACCAGTGGCAGAGCAGGAACTAGACGCTTAGGTGTGTGTGTGAGAGGAAAAAAAGACACCCATGAGTGTGTGGTACAGTACCATTGGTACAGTGGTGTAGAAGCAAAGAAATGTTCACATTCCTCAGATACCCTGGCGCAAAGGCCAGCAAGTCAGACACATCCACAGAGCACTGACTTCCCTGGCAGAAAGACTCCTGATAACACAATCAACTCGTGCTTTATAATTACTATTATATACAATATGACATTAAGTCTCTCTTTTTATCTATACGAACGGCCTACCTATATACATAAAGAGAGAGAAAGAGAGAAAGCGAGCGAGAGAGAGGCTCTTTCATTAATAGAGCACCAATGCTTTTATCCCCAGCCACCTCCTCACACAGATGAATCACTTTAGCACCAGTCAACACTAGTCATGTATGCTTCAGCTGCAGGGTTATTCAGTTCAGATAAGCTTCAACACCTACATGCGAGAGTGGTTAATGACTGTCACATTTAAACGATCAAAATTTATCAAGATTTTTACATCAAAAACATAATTTAGAAGTAAACAGTTACAAAAAATAGGCTTTTTTCTGTCCTGGTTGACCCCCCTCATTAGAACGCTCTGTTTGAATAGGCGTGGAGGATTGTAGACTCGAAAGTAAACGCCCACTTGCTATGATTGGCTAATAGTTGGGCTAGGTTTGACAGCCTACATCCTTCACAGGTTATAAAAAACAGTATACACTGCACTGTGTTGTGGACATATGATTCCAAAATACGTAAGCACAGCACTCGTTCATATCGTTTCACGATCTGGAAAATCCGAGTCGTTTGTGCCTTGTTAGTAAATGAATTCGCAGTAAAATGAAGTGAAGGACCAACTTCTTACTGACACGGTCTGGCACTTAATTAAATATAAAGTTTATTGTTTGGTTTCTGCGTAGACCTGCGTTTGCCACTCTTATAATTAACCTACTATGTGCGCGAATAGGTAGGTGGAGCTAAACAGGCAGCGATGTAGAATCAGGTGTTCATCTTCTTCGGCAGAGGCGGTGTTTAGTCACACTATTACGTCATAAAGTGGTACATTCCACAGCTTGTCGTTTGGACAGACTGGCTTAAATATAAGCTGTTTTTAGACTAACGAGAAAGTTTTGAGTTCTGAAACTTACAGAATGTTTTGTATAGCACAATGACCTCTTATATATCAAAAGATTAAGGAAATTTAAACATGACAAAAGGAAGGGGACTGATCAGATGTGGAACAAAAGACCAACCAAGAGTTTCATTTTGCCCAATTTTTACAAATGTAATGTTGCTTATAAAATAAACATTTAAAATATACAAGAAAAACTGCAAGTGACTCAATGACCAGACACATTGGCCAACAGGTTACTTTGGCACTGGACTGAATAAACACACAAGCAGTAAGCGGTAATCCTAATATGGATGGGCAACAACCACTGACCTGCCTTTCAACAAATCAGTAAGGTCATGAGGTTGATCCAAAAAACATCAGTAAAACACTACCTATATCATGCACTGTAAAAAAAACAACATAATAAAAATACACACTAAACGTCTGGGGTCGGTAAGATTTTTTATTCTCGTGCACACCAAGTCTGCATTTATTTGAAATAGATAGAAACATTTATAAATGTAACATTATATAAAACGTCTTTCCTGTCATGATTGATCAATTTACTGTGTTCTTACTGCTTTCTTTCAAAAGAAAATCTTACTGACTGACAGTTCTACTCTGAACAGGATAAAAAGTACTGAAATTCATTACACTGCCTAATTTAACACATTTTTTCAATTATCATCTAGAAAACATAGCACTTCACGCACATCAATACCAACTAACTTATCTGCTAACAAAGTTACTAGCAAAAACAGCAACAAACCCTCCCATTAAAATTGTATGTTAGCAACTATAATTTAGTGTTCTAAACACAAACATACTGAAAATATAAAAGTGGCCATTAGTGTCAAAACAGAAGGTGGGGCAAAAGAATAGTCAACCTAATTCAGTTTCTTGACAAAAGTCTGGGATTGTTTATTTCTGTGGGCAGCAAAATAACAAAAACAACAAGCACACACCCATTATAATGCTGAACCCAAGTTTCCCAAAAATATACTAACTATATATAATCACTATCAGCAGTGTGTTAAACCTGACCGTCATAAAAACATCAGAGACACTTTAAAAAAATGCTCACCGAGAGTCTGGAGAAAAGTCTAGAAAAGAGAAGAGTGAGTGTTTAATGAAAGGGAATGTGCATGTACTGTACTGTATATCAACATACATAAACATACCCACATACAAATACCACACAAATACAAATATTAACATTCTAGCATGTATGGATGCCTTTTTCTCATGAATATAGAGGCATTTTCTTTCAAACATTTTCCTAGACATAAACTGTAGCATTAAAAGCTGTTTGACTTCCAAAAAGCACAAATCAGCTCTCCAAAACAGCAAACGTACTTCAAACCACCTCTACTTTTGTCAAGAGTCTGACCTGAGCTAAAAATATTTTTCAAAATAACTTTCATCCACAGATCTTACAAAAAAACAAACACATCAAATAAAACATCAAACCAATGCAGGGCAACCCCTTTCTTTCATCTCAATAGTGGCATGGGGGCCAGAAGGTGCCGTAACCTTGGCAACAGCAGAGGTTCCAGATTCTGAAAGCCAAACAGATGTGAGCGTGGATGGAATGCAGACAGGACAGACAGGAGACTGTGACTGTGATGTCATCATCAGCGCTTGACAGGTATTTGTGTATTTATGGAGAGAAAGGAAGAGGAAAGGGGACATTTAGAATGGAATATTACGGGAAATTTCATGAGCAGAGAGAAAATAGGCTAGACACTGCAAACACTAACTTTTATACAATATACTAAGACTATGACGAAATGACCCATTGAAAATTTCTTTTTTGAGAGTTGTCGAAAATATAAATGTATTTGGAAGTTATTTGTACCTTTACGAGTAACGAGTCTTGATGTGGTGCTTTATCTGTCCATGTTTAACTGAAGTTGTAGGGTTTAGTCTGACTGAGAAAATATTGATGTTTTGGTGTCTCTGATTGCCTGGGCACCAATGAAAGAGAAAACCAGAAAGTATGTCCTGGGTCCCCGAATAGAGGGGGTCCCTGCAATGGCAGATTAAATAAAAACAGGGGTCCAAACATAACGGTTGACATCACTGCCTTCTACTGATCTATGATTAGTCTGTGGAATTAGTCTGTGATATTATTAACCAGTAATATTTAAATGTCTTGGACCTTCCTTAGTCAGGGACTAGGGTAGTGCCATATTTCATTTATGACAGGAATGAAAGCAAGGCTGTGAGGGATAGACGCACAGTTTGTTCAATGGACTGTACTGTTGTTTAACTACATGTCAATTGTTCAGCTAACAAAACATCTTTTTAAACAAACTTTTAAACTTCATAAACCAGTTTTGAAAGTTGTGAGTTTTGAAATTACATGATCTAGGACCTTTACACAATATGTACCATTGTAAAGACTGTGGGCTACCCCTCACAGCCACGTTTTATCCTGTCTGGATTAAGGGAGATAATACACCACAAAATGAAAATTCTGAAAAACAAAAGAAGATATTTTGAAGAACTTTTTTGTCTATATAATAAAAGTCAATGATGCAAAACAACTCTGGATAATATTAACTTTCATTGCATGGACAAAAAAGACATCTTACTTTATGTACTGGATGAAAAAAGTCATCCAGGTTTGAGTAAGTTATGACTATGAGCCCAATCACTCAAAAACCTTGTCTACCGTTAACCTTTAGATATTTTCGCATATGAATAACTAGGGTATGCGGCCAATAACAAATACACATACATATACAGACATTCCTCTGCTCTGCTTTAAATAACTGGCCTCATTCTCACAGTGAAAAGCAGTGAGTTTACTCAAAGTAAACCAGAATGCTTGTTTAAGGGCCTGAGTTTCAATATTGCCCTTTAAAAAAAACCACAGCTGCCACCTCTCCCTCAAACACAGACACTCACTTATACTCAGTGTTCTCTTATCACTTTCCAACACAACCTCTAATTGGGGTTTCAAAGTCTTAGAATGGCAAGACCAATTATGCCAATTGCATCTCACTCTGCTCTTCAATCTTCTGCATTAGAAATGCATGGGAAACTTTGCAAGGAAGAATGGGAAATACGATCCACAAAAAAGCAAAGGTTAGATTAAAAAGGACGACGTGGGGGAAAGGACTGAGAAACCAGAGGTTGATGACACAGAAACTAATAACTACTGCACTTCATACAACAAATGGTAGATGACCACTGACTCACACGCTCACAAACACACAAGGTTTGGCATGCTTCTGGAATGTTCGACTGGATTTCTGACACATTTTCCACTCTCAAACTGCTCCTTTGTGGCTTGCTGCATGGATTTTTCATGCATAGGAGCAAAATAAGAGCAGGGGAGGAATAAAGCCTGATTAGCCCCAAAGACTTCATGTATCTAGTTATGTAATAAATCTGGCTCTTACTATTGTGTGCACTCTAATCACAGCATACACTGAGCACTGCACTCCACAGTAGTTAAATGAAGAGGGATCACAGACTGTGCTGTAAGTAGAACCGAGTTAAATAAAGAAATGAACAGAAGTCACCAAAATACAAGAAAATATGTGACGCCTACATGTGAAAGAGAGGCAGTGTGTGTGTGAATGAAGACTGAAATAGGCATTGGGTAGTGCTTCTGTGGCATGCTGGCATCGTTCTGGGCACTCTGTGGCACTCTGCAGAAGTGGAGGATGGTTTGGGGTTTACACACCTCTTGCCACAAAACCCAGATCCTGGCATTGACAGACAGACAGAGGAACACAAAAAGAGAAAAGGAGGCTCCTTTCTCAGTACTTAAAGGGGTCATATGATGCTATATTAAATATCATTATTTTGTGCATTTGGTGTAATAAAATGAGTTTATGCGGTTTAAGGTAAAAAAAAAACACATTATTTTCCACATACTGTACATTATTGTTTCTCCTCCATGCCCGCCTTTCTGAAACGTGTTGATTATTACAAAGCTCATCGGTCTGAAAAAGAAAGGTGTGCTCTGATTGGCCAGCTATCCAGTGCATTGTGATTGGTCGAATACCTCAAGCGTGTGACTGAAATGTTACGCCCCTTACCATACTATGATGGAGCGATGAGACAAAAACATTTAAAAAACCCATTATAAACGAGGCATTTGTTGAATCCAGTGGGGACATAATTGCTGATTAATACCGTCTTTAGAGTTGCCCGTTGCATAGCGCAGCGGTAAACATAAAAACCATGTCTTATTTGGGATCAGAGGAATGCCAAACCAAGCGCTACTTACACTGCTCAAAAACTCAAAGTCTTTAATATGAAAAAACGTAACTTACAGACTGTGAGCGAAAAGTCGGCATAGTAGTCTATTCACCAGGATCAGGAAACAGTCCTCCATAAAATGCGCTGCACACATCTGAATATTTGGGTTGAACTGTTCTGGTACAGTGATGTAAATCCAACTTAACCTGATTTCTAGTTGTGTCCTCTTTTGTAAGGCAAAATAAAGTAGTTTCGCTTTCACACGAAACACACGGCACACACGGCGGGCGCTTCCGATGGCGGGAAACGGCATGGTCGGCTTGGCGGCAACCCATGCTGACGCCCCCGGATGGGACTCTACTTGTCCACGGTGAAAGGCCGAATCAGGCGATAACAGACGAGAAGTGATGATTCTCAGCGAACAGCACGGAGTCAGCGTCAGGCCTGCCGAAGCGGATATCGTCCATTTGTGGAAGGCCAAACAAAGTAGTTTCGCATTCAAAACGAAAAGCACACAGCGCTTCCACGACATGGCGGCGGCAGCAACAAAACTACAGCGAGAAAAAAAGTCATGCCTTCTTTCTTTGCGTGAACATTTAGGCGGAGTTAGCAAATCTTCCCACATCGTGATGTAGATATGTTGGGGCGTGTTAGAATGAGGCGTTTTAGGATTTAGGATTCTTTTATAAAGAATATCTCATTTGGATTTGAGACTTTAGTCTTAGCAAATTTACAGATCTTCTTTATGCACAAACAGCTTGTAACACTCCAAAGAGAAAGGAAAATTGAAATCACATCATATGACCCTTTTAAAAAAAAAGCTTAATGAAACTGCCATAATAAGAAATATTAAACAAATAGTTTACCAAAATTACCAAGTTCGAAAATTTACCCAGCTTAGGCATTCGCGGTAGAGATTTTGTTTGAAAAAAATGTATCATTATATCACTTGCTCGTCAATGGATCCTCTGGAGTGAATGGGTACTGTCAGAATGAGAGTTCAAACAGCTAAAAAAAGCACAAGTAATCCACATGACTCCAGTCCATCATTTAACATCTTATGAAGTGAAAAGCTGTGTATTTGTGTGAGTTGTGTGGATCACTTGTTGATTCTTGTGATGTTTTCATCAGCTGTTTGAACTCTCATTCCGACGGCACCCATTCACTGCAGATGATCAGTTGGTGAGCAAGTGATGTAATGCTGAATTCCTCCAAATCTGTTCAGATGAAGAAACAAACTCATCTCCATCTTTGATGGTCTGAGGGTGAGTAAATGTTCATCAAATTTTCATTTTTGGATGAAATATTCCTTTAATAAAAGAAAACAGAGCACTTCTGCATATTAAATAAGATGATGTTGACATGCGCCAGTATGTATTTAGGGCCTGATCTCCAGCAAAGGACAGCGTGGGCCTCATTTATCAATCTAACGTAGAAACAAGCACAGATCCGTGCGACACAAACCAACTTAGGACAGAGTTTCGTCTGGATTCATGAAACATTCGTATGCCGCCAATCTCATCGTACGAATGATCGCATGTTGATAAATGTGGCGGCCAAAAAACAATCGTCATTGAATATCCGCCCTAAAAACACACTGGTTAGAAGCCCTCGCCTAGAGTTTCGACACGGAAGAAACGAAACCCGGCCAAAAAAGGACGTAATCTCATGAAAGAGAAATTGAGCTTACTCCAAAATCACCCGTTAACCTTGTAACTGAAAACAATTGGGCTACATTAATTTATGTAATTTATATGTATTTTGAAATACTCGTAAATATAAACATCCTATTTAGTTCCCCTCACTCTACAACAAATATTTTAAATTTAACGGTATTCAGAACAGAACAAGAATGAAAAATAAGTAGTTATAAAATTATATATTCAACAATAAAATAAATCGAATTTGGCTATGGCATTCATTTTAAACAGCATACAAATGTAAAGCAAAAGTGAAACAGCATTGGGCTCACGAGCCTGTCTCATACAAGAATCCAAGTGTTTAAATTTTTGCCATATTTGTAACATTTGTAACATTTGTTTGCATAACTATTACTCATTATGTAGCCTAAACATTATACTTAACTCATGTTCTAATATCCGTGTAAAAATCCTTCACATGCACAAAAATGTTTGTTTGGGCACTGCACGCTGATCTTACAGCGGACCTTTTTAAAATAAACAGTGTAACTTTTATGTTTGGTTAACTGCATTTTAGTTTTATGATGAATAGTTGAAATGTCAGACAACGGTAGAACTAATGTTGTTTGTGTGTGCATGAGGCACCTGTGCGCTCAGATGATCTAATCAAATAAAGACATAGCTAATTCAATTCAAGTTTATTTGTGTAGCGCTTTTCATGATACAAATCGTTGAAAAGCAACTTCACAGAAAATTATGTTTCTACAATATTTAGTAGTAGCTTATCAGTGGTGACTGTCAGTTAATGTACATATGGCAGAAATGTATGGAAAAATGTGTTAAAGACGTAATCAAACAGACGATGAAAAGACATAAAGAAAAGAAATAAAACGCATTAAGAGTGTCACAAAAACGAGCGTAGCATATACTTGTTGCACAGTGTTTTTTCCCCCGTTTTGTTAATCTGTTAATTATATTATAGCCTATTATATATTTTAATAAATAAAAAAAGACATTCTAATCTTACTGGTTAACGATCGACTAATGAGCTTCATTTGACGGTCAGGAAAATAAAAATGAACAAAATGCTGTCATTCTAGAATTCTCCACCATATTAAGTTCAGGTAACTCAAAAACTTGCGTACATGAGCTGAGACAAGACATGAGATTTCATCGTAGCCATCGCTCACGTCCATATTGATAAATTCCAAGTTTTGCATTGAAACGACCGTACGCCCAATTTTCTGTCGTACGTTCATTTCGTAAATGAGGCCCAGTGTGTGCATTCCATGACTGAAACCACAAGGACCAAGTCAGAGAAAAATGTAATATGTATCATCTGGACAGCTGAGTCAGGCTTTAAGCAAAATGTAAAAAATCTAATGACAAATTTTCTTGCTGGCATTAAAATAAAGGTTTATTTATTTTATGATGATGATTATACAGCTTTAACACAGTTTGAGTGTAGCTGCAGTGCTCATTTCCACTGAACACCATGAACTCTGGACTCTGGACAAGTCTAAGCTAGCAACTGAAAGACCTTGCGAGAAGAGTATTATTCCCTAACATACTTACTAGAACCAAAGGTTTCAGAAAATATCAGGTCTGGTGAAATTAAATAAATAACAAAACCAGTCTGTTGAGGAGCATTATCAAATAGCATGTGGGTGCTTCTTGTCTGTTCTCATAATCCTGTAGACAGACAAATTCTCAGATAGTCATGCAAAGAAAAGGACTTGTTTGAAAGAATAACAGTTTGAGAATGTGTTGAGAAATTCATCAAAAAGTGTCTGTGAGAGTTAGGTTTAGGGTTAGAGGATGTGATTCATTATTTACTTAGGATGTCCAAATGGCTTTCAGTTAACTTTGTCAAATCAAATCACAGCTTTGTTTCTAATAAAGATGTTTTTTTTTATTCTGTGTAAATCGAATATGATTCATGAATCGATTTGGACTTTTTATGTACCAATACACTAACATTAAAAAGTTGGGCGCAGGTACTATTATATGTAAGATATATATATATATATATATAATACACATACATATACATATATTATTATATATTAGAGAGAGACGAGAGACGACTAGATGAGAGGAGACGGAGAGAGCGCCAGATGAGGAGAGGGAGAGAGAGAGAGAGAGAAAGAAAAACTTGTATTCAGTACAGACACATTAATTGACCATTAATTGATCATCAAACACTTGAGTGTGCAAGTTCTGGTCTTCTGAATTTACCATTCAATTGTATTAATTACTGCACAATATTATTATTTTACTATATATTTTTTACTATACAATGTTTACTATATATTTACTATTTATTTTTGATCAAATTAATGCAGCCTTGGTGAACATAAAAGACTTACATAAAAGACTTAAAAATTAAAAAAAATCGTACCGACCCAAACTTTTAAGCAGTAGTGTATGGTATTCTTTATGTTTAAGTGTCTATTAACCAATATTACAATTGAACTACAATAAAAATGTATGCATTAAAGATTATTTACTATTAAATATTACTCTTATTGTTGTTGTTATTATTAATGCCATTATATATTTATGCAAAGTTTAAAAAAAAATTCAGCTATGTTTTGAGTTCTTGTTTTGGGACTTCTAAGCTAAAACAATTAAAAAATTATTCAAACAATTAACATTAAGTTACCTGTGTCTAATTATAAAGCTTAGCTTCTAACGAGTCAGAGAATATGGGTCAGATATGATGTTTGTTATTCAGAAAGTAAGTCTCCTGCCCCACATCCTTACACACTCACACACACCACGAACCACAGATGCTCTTGGTCAGAGTCTTAGAGCTTGATGTGTGTGGACTTCTTCAGACTTCCATAAATGTAGCTTTCACTCAGCAGTGACTCAGCTTCCTCCTCTATTTTTACCACATTTATTTATTTTTGGACTCGACACATTCAAAACCACACGGGCATCAACAAAATTAGAGAGACCAAGAGCGAGAGAAAGAAAGACAACACACCAAATGAACCTGCTGAGAGGCAGAACTAAAATAAATAACCATCACTTTCATCACAATACTGATGAAAAACCCAGACAAACATGTGGCATAAAAATACCCACACACACCTTACAGATAACTCTCTAGCATATCAGCTCCTGGCATCTGTACTTGAAATAACAAATCTGGTTACACCAGTCTTACGGGGGGGGGGGGGGGGGGGGGGGGGGGGGTCTCTTACTAACATACACACAAAAAAAACTATTGTGCATTCTGTCGACTGTGAGTTTGAGTGTCTGTTTATGTGGACAAAGAGAATGTGAATGTACATGTGCGGGTTTAAGAGAATGTGTGTGTGAGCAGTGCAGATCTTGCTGCATAGACTTTATGGCAACATGAATTACCACATCCAATTGATACAGCTCAGGCGAAGACTACACTGCCAACCCGCATATGCAGAAACCATTACCAAGAGCTAGAGAGAAATAGACGGAGAAAATTGAGGCAGTTTTTACTGCATTTCCACTCACAGACTCACGCTGCAATATTACCCAAAAGTTTGTATATTAAGGGCCAGTTCACTCAACAACAACAAAAAAAGTCATAATTGATTCACACTTTCACATCTGCATGACTTACTTTCTTAGGTGAAACATAAAAAGAAACGTTAGGCAGAAATGAAAAGGCCCCCCCAAGTCACCATCACCTTACAGTGTATGGAAAAATGATGCAATGAAAGTGACTGGAGACTGACGGTATCAGTCACTAATATTTTACTTCAGAAATAAAGTCATACAGGTTTGGACAAACGTGAGGGTAAGTAAATACGTAACTCAAGTCATTCAAGGTGAAATGTTTATTTTTGTGTAAACTATACCTTTAAGGTCCTTCTTCATCCAAGTGTGGCAAAAACATTAACAATAGAGTTCGTGAGCAGTCCTGTCATCAGACCAAACCGAATAATAATAATCATTCTAAACTTGAATTGACTTACCGACTCTGAAGCCCGGCCCGGTCAGTGTGTCCGCCGACTGTCCGTTTTCACCGATGAGGGTCGTGTTGTTGCCCTGCTCGCAGGTGTCCTGACACTGTCCCTTCAGACACGTCCGTTTGCAGATGAGTGGCGCGATAACCACTTTGAAGCGCTCGCGAGTGGACGCGCGCTCTCCGCACAGAGCCAGCCGCTGGAGCGCGAGCCAGATGAGGAGCAGATGGGAGAAAATCAGCGAGGGCATGCTGGCATCCCTCAATGCCAACACAGGGCATTCACGCTACCACCCACAATATATGTCCGAAAAGCCTGAGCGGATCAGGCGGTCCCTCCGCGCACGACCGCAGAAGACGTTTTGCTGGAGCCCCGTTTGGAAAAAGTACGCAAGCACGCGCTCTCTTCCCAGGCAGCGCTGGCTATGAAAGTCCTCGCGCAGAAAGTTTTCCCGATGCTTTCCTGTCCCGTTTCGAGTGAGAAACTTGAAAAATTACGTCCGGTTCGGTGGATAAAAAATACAGATGATCCGCATCGAGGTCGTTTGCGACATTTTTAAAAGGCGCTTTAAAATGCTTACATGTCTTAGAAGGCAACCTGGCAGTGGAATAAGGTGAAAAACTCCTCATTCCTTAAAGCAGTTCTCCTTACTTTCAGTCGCTGCGTGGATGGCGTGTGTGCGTATCGCAGTTTGGGAAAGTTTAGGAGGAGGAGAGGCAAAGCGAGAGCCAATCCACGGGCAGCCGAGCTGGCGCAAGGCCAGAGCAGTACAGGAGCGGGACTCACAACTCACAGAGGTTTTGATGTCGGTGCTTTTCCTCGTCACCTTCTTTTCCCCTTATTTCGAATGACGCTGTCACGGTCACTGAACACAAATATGACAGTGGAAATGCCAGCTGCAGTGCCCTGGGCCATAACTTTTGCATGCACAACACTAATGAATTAGTAGTGTTTAGGCTACTACTTAAGCGGAGCAAGAGGGCAATTTACCATGTGATTTAAAAATCTCTTTAAAAACTCTTTTAACACCTCTGCTGAACTGAAAAGGCCTATGCTGGTTCACTGGTCTTCCAGCTTGGTTTTAGAGAGATGTTGGACACTTCTTGTCAGCTCGGACAGGCTGGGGGACAAGCAAAATGGCTTCAACCCAAGACCCTAGGTAACGTGTCTTGACTAGAACAGTGAAGGAAATTCTAGGTCTAATTCTAGCTAGAAAGTGATCCTTTTAAACCGTTTAAATAATAATTTAAAATATGCATAGGCCTACATTCACATGTATTTGTATGCCTGTCACTTTTCAATTCAAAACAGTCATATTTGAGAAAAAGTCGAATAGTTGGCATCACTGGATATTACTGTCAGTCGCTTCTGATAACATTTTTATCGAAAACAGCTGTTAAATATGAAATGTTTCGCTACTTGCATCATACCTCGCTCTCTTTCAACGTCAAAACTTTTTAGTTTAGAGCTTTAAAACTGACGCTTTGCACGGGAATTCGCGCTCTGCTTCTGGAAACCCCGCCTACTTTGATTCATCTCAATCATTTTACATTGAAGACCTCAGAGGAACACCAGCCTTCAAATGTAAGGTTTTTTGACATCCATAAATGTGTTGTTATGCATGGGGCTTTAAGTGGGTGTGTCCGGGGCAGAGGTCAGAGGGTTAAGATAAAAGATGTCAACACTGCTTAAGAATGACTGTGTTTGCATCTGTCTGTGAAGAATCAACAAAACATGGTGTCAGAAGTGGTTCTCTTGTATGGACTGACCAAAAAGTAAGTCCAAAGGAGGTGAGAGAAGTGATTATAAAACCCAAGCGTGCAAGAGAGAAAGTGGCGAAATTGGAGAGAAATTAAAAGCAGCAAGCTACAAGCAACCAAACAGCGAATGCAAGTGAGCTTCGTGAAAAAAAGAAAACTTCTTGAATTTGCTACTGGAAAGCTGAGGTCCGTTGTCTGTAAAGAATAAACAAAACAATAACAACAAACAGAGCACTGCACAATGGAGTGCAGCAGAGCAGTGCAAATTTCAAATATAGGTGCTGGTAATTAATTTGTAATTAATGGGGTCAATGTCTATGGTGGTTACAGTTATGCTTAAACCAAACCATTCTCTCTTTTTTCAGCAGGGATAATAGTGTCTTGGTATTCCATTAAGTATTTTTGCATATGTATACAATTAAGTATAAACTGGTATTTTTTAGCGTATCATGTACAGGCCCTTAGAAAAAAAATACTACAATTGTTTGTATTATTTCTACAGCAACATTGTGAAAATACAATTGGTGTTTTTTGTTGTTGTTGTTTTGGTGGTATTTGCCACCAGTGGCTTTAAAAAGAGATTCCTAACAACATTTTATTATTATGACATTTTATTAATAATTATGCGGCAAAAATATTACTACCATGGTATTTTATCATAAAGGAGGGAAAATAAAGCATTTTTTTTAATAGTTGTGAATAAAACAAAGATCATTAGAGCATGTTTTACAAGAAAATGCTATTTCAGTTTCTCTACTTAAAAATTTCACATTTGATTCAATGTGTTATTTTTTTAGTTATTTGTGAAATTTAGGCTACTAGCAATTTCTGAGTTAAAATTGTTACAAGGTAAATTCTACACAAGTTGTTTTTCAGTGTTCTTGTTACCAGATGAGGAGAAAACTTAAAACTAAAGATATGATTGTTATGAAATTTGACCCCCATAAAAGAAAACCCAAGAGAATGTGATTTTATAGAGGACGTGTATAAAACAAGAAGGGAGAAAAGGCAAATTCAAGACAGTTAAATCAGCCAGTGGGCAAGAAAAAATTGTGAGAGTAGGATGATGGAGAGGCAATGTTAGAGAAAGGGAGTTGAGTCACTTCCTTTAAGAAAAGTGAGAATGTTTGCTTTCAGTCACTGAGGAAATGACTTAATGAGAGCTCCTCTCTCTCTCTCACACACACACACACACTGAGTTCACAGGCAGATATTACATTTTTGGCTACACATAGGCATGCAGCTCTAAAACCCACAATGGACATGCGCAGTTGCTCAAACTCACATAGGAATTTTATGCTAAAATACACACGCACAGAAAGCAAAACATGTAGAAAAAGCAAGCTGTTGCACTGCATGTCAGCATCCATTTTTTTAAACACACCGATATAATGCATTTGAAAAGAAACTTTCATTATAAAGTTTCTTTATAAAGGGTTTCACAACATAGAAAGAGTTCCCAAAAAAACCCCAACTCTTCTGAACAGTTCTTTAAAAGAAAGAACCATGAGAAAGAACATTTTGAGAATCTGAAGAAGCCTTTTCCACTACGAAGAACATTTTGTGAAACGGAAAGGTTCTTCATGGAACCATAGATGGCAACAGAGAAACTTTATTTTTAAGAGCTATTGCAGCAAGACAACATCATATGACTAGTTCTGTCAATGAAAAACAATGCACGTCAGAATAATCACTATAACAGTCTGATGACACAGAGCAGTAGGATGCGCATTCAGCCCAACAAAGCTTACCCTCAATGTGACATTAAAACCTGCTTACTGCAGCATAGAGAGCAAGGACTGTGGTCTGGAGGCAGGGTGTGGGCTCAAAGAGCAGAGTGGTCCTGACTTACGTCACAGAGACTATAATCACGCCTGAGCGGATACATGAGTCACTTCAGAATCCAGTGAGGAGAGTTCTGCATGGCCAAACATCAACTAAATGTGGGACAGACTTTGACTGACCGATGTCTCATCGTCTGGGGCAAAACACAGTGGCATTTTTACAATGGAAATCTTTTGGGGGTTGAAGAGATTGATGGGAAATGGTAGAAAAACAAGACTGACAACAGATACTTAAAGCAGATACCGTGGAAGTTACAATTCTAGACATTTTTATACTTAGGTGACAAATTGCACTGGCTGGTGTATGTTACACATGCTGTAGAATTACAAAATTTTAGAGGCAGCAAGATTTATTCCCCCCCTCAAAATAAAAAAAAACACTTTTCATCAGAAAGGACACACTAAACACAGTGTCATGGTTAATTTATACCTTAAAGGGTTAGTTCACCCAAAAAAGAAAATTATACCATAAATTACTCACCCTCAAGTCATCCTAGGTGTATATACTTTCTTCTTTCAGACGAATGCAATAAGAGTTATATTAAAAAATGTCCTGGCTCTTCAAGCTGTTTAATGGCACTCAACAGGTGTTGCAGTGCATCAGTCCAAAAGAAGTGAAATAAAAAGCGCCCATCCTTAATAAAAAGTGTCTCACATGGCTCCGGGGGGGGTGAACAAAGGCCTCCTGTAGCGAATCAATGCGTTTTTGTAAGAAAAATATCCATATTCAAAGTGTAATAATCACTTGAATCTAGCTTGCGCTCACTGTTGTACACGGAAGCAGCTACTGGCTGATGACGTATGAGGTCAGCTTTGCGCATGTGCCGCTCAGAAGTGACGAACGCAGAAGCGCAGGCGAGAGATCAAAGCAAAACAACGGTCACTTATTAGAAGTACAAAACAAGGATTTGAAAAATGTCGGAGGATTTCGATATAAACCAAAAGGAGACTGGTTTTACTTTGCTAAAGTAAGGAAACTTTGCTTCCTTTGCTCCCGTTAACAAACGTTGGTTTTCACGAGACTCACCGGCGCATGTGCAACGCTGAACTCATACCTCATCAGTCCGGAGCTGTTTCCGTGTACAACTGTTGGTGCAAGCTATATTAAAGTGATCATTAAGTTTTGAATATGGTTATTTTTTTACAAAAATGCATCGATTCGCTACAGGCCTTTGTTCACCCCTCGGAGCCGTGTGAGACACTTTTTTTGTGGATGGGTGCTTTTTATTTAACTTATTTTGGACCGATGCATGCAACACCTGAGTGCCATTAAACAGCTTGAAAGATCAAAGACAATTTTTAATATAACTCGGACTGGATTTGTCTGAAAGAAGAAAGTCATATAAACCTAGGATTACTTGAGAGTTGTACTTATTGCTAATTTTCATTTTTGGGTGAACTAACCCTTTAAGTTAAATTCCAACAACAAAGATATAGCTAATCCAAACATTCGAGACAGAGTGTGACACAAACATTGCCGGACAAATGAAAGGTAAGCAAAGAGGAACTTATGCTGCCTTAATGTGAAATCGGAAATTTCCTATTTTCCACTTATAAAGTCATGATTACGAGCTTGTAGCATTCAAGTGCTTTGTTGTCAGAAAGAATAAAATGTTATGTAGCATCCCATTGGTTGACAATCACAAACATTCACAGCGCTAGATATTCAGCTTAATGACGATTCTGGAATTTTGGTCAAATACATGCTTATTTCACTGTTTATAAAACATAAATGATTGTTCATATATAGCTTATAAATACACTACTTTAGCGATCACAAGACAAAGTGATGTAGTTGTTGTTTAAAAACTAATAAAGAATAGCATTGACAGCAGCAGTGGTTGTTCCCTCCACCATGTTTAATGTTTATGGCCTGCCCCACTCAGAAACTCTGGTATCAAATGATCTCCGCGCCTCAGTAGTAATAAATCTTACTTCATCAGAGGTGTTCACTAGGTCTAATTTTCTGATGTAGGAAACTCATAGTGTATGACAATCTCGACAGCAAGTGAACAGCATATGTGCATAACACAGTGTGCACATAATATACACAGTGATAACAAACTAAAGGGAGAACAGGTGATTAATGAGTTTTTATGGTAACGGATAGCGCGGCAAAAATAGAACAAAGGAAACAGGAAAGTGAAGAGAAAAAATCCATGCCAATTCATCTAAAATGACAATATGACATACATTTATAATGTTACAAAGAAATATATTTCAGTTCTTTTGAACTTTCCATTTATCAAAAAAAAAAAACTTTTCTACAAAGATATTAACCAGCACATCTGTTGACTGAGATAACATGAATGTTTGTTTTTTTTAAAGCACCAAATCAGTATTTTAGAATGATTTCTAAAGGATCATGTGATACTGAAGACTGGAGTAATGGCTGCCCACAATTCATCTTTGACATCACGGGAATAAATTACATTTTAAATTATTTTAAAACAGAACATATATTAAATATAGAAATAGTTATTTTACATTGTTATAATATCTCACAATATTACTGCTTTTACTGAATGGTAGAGCAAAATCCAAATGACTTGATGACTACAAAGAATCTAAACATTGTTAAAGGTTAACTTCCATTATTGATCCTTAAAGGAAAAAAATATGCCTTACAAATGCTCTAATGATAACAGATGTTATTCTCTTGAAAATTATAGATATTTCCATTTTTCCATTCCAACATAGATTTGTTCAAATTCAAATACAAGTAGTTACTTTGTTGTTGTACCCTGTGAGTCAGACTGTCTCACCCTAGCATAACCAGAGTCAACACAGAAAATAAAGACTATTCATAAAACTGTAAACAAAGACTATATATGTGAATACAGTCAGAGGAAAATATGTCTACAGTAATTTCATCCCAGTCATGAACTCCGTCACACTATAACACTGTCCTGTTTATTTGACCAAGTTCATGAGCTCTGTTCACATGCATACATTATACACTCACCATTTTATTAGGTAGGCCTACACCTGTTCAACCGGACATTAATACAAAAATCTATCTAGCCAATCACATGGCAGCAACTTAATGCATTTAGGGATTTAGACATGGTCAAGACAATCTGCCCAAGTTCAAACCGAGCATCAGAATGAGGAAGAAAGGTGATTTAAGTGACTTTGAAGTTTGAACAGGCATGGTTGTTGGCAGAGGCGGACAAAGTACTCAACTCCATTACTTGAGTGAAAGTACAGATACTGCTGGTCAGATATTACTCCATTACAAGTAAAAGTTGTAAAGACAGATTTTTACTTAAGTAAAAGTACAGAAGTACTTGCTTTTAAAAGTACTTAAGCAAGTAAATTTCCTTTTTTATGTCAATGCACTGTTTTAAATATTTGCAATACTTAATAGTATACTTAATTTAACTGTATATAAAAATACACCTTGCTACGTGTACTGCGTTAAGCTAACTGAGACTTGTCATTTGCCCTTATATATTGTTGCTCTTTTGTAAGTTTTGATTGCTTCTTTTGTCCTCATTTGTAAGTCGCTTTGGGTAAAAGCGTCTGCTAAATGACTAAATAGGTATGTCCTGTTAAATGTAATTAAGAATAAGAGCTTACGAGCTTTTTGAATGTTTCAAACCTCATGGGGAAAAAAAAACAAAGCATAATACAGATTTAACACCCACAAGCAGGGATGAGTAGTGATCTCACACAGCTCGACAGTGCGTGATCACATCTATGTGTAGCCATTCATCCACATTTGAACAGAGTGGCAGTGAAATCCTGTAAATACAGACTGATAAGGAAGAACATTTAAAAAATCAAACCTGCTTTAAAAACCCAGCAACACAACTGTAGCTGTATAACTTTACAACAGCAAGGCTTATTTGACATCAAAACAAACATTTTAAATGCTGTTTAATCGCTCTCGCTGTACTTTGATGTCCCACACAGAACAGTCTATGCAGTGCTGCTTAAAGTCCAACACCTATTGTGTTTTATTAAGAGACGCACAACAGTTCTTCTTTGGCTTTATACGTAATATTTTCACCTACACAATTTAGAAAAATCAGACAATATTATGTCTAATATAAACCACAATATTAACTTCTTATTGAATTGTTGTAAATAAATATCATATTTGCAGCTGGTCAGTGTTAAAAAAAATGCTGGGAAATCATTTCATGTAGCCCTACAAGAGTGATTACTTATAAACTGTCTGAAAAAAAGAAAGTCGTGTTTTAGAGAAGAAAAAAATCACCCAATGACTTTCAAAGCTGCTACAAAGTAACGACTTTCTACTTCGAGGACCCTGATAGAAATGTAGTGGAGTGAAAAGTACAATATTTGTCTTCCAATTGTAGTGAAGTGAAAGATAAAAAAACAAGGTTTTTCCCACAAAAAATAATACTCAAGTACCTATACTCAAAAAGTGTACTTGCTACAATACGCAAGTAAATGTACTTAGTTACTGTCCGCCTCTGGTTGTTGGTGGCAGATGGGCTGATCTGAGTATTTCAGAAACTCCTGATCTGTTGGGATTTTCATGCACAACCATCTCTAGGGTTTACAGAGAATGGGCCGAAAAAAAAGAACTTATTTAGAAGTTGACATCTTGATTAATTGCCAGAGTCAAGGTAGAATGACCAACTTTCAGCTGATACAAGGCAAGCATAACTCAAATAAGCCACTTGTTTACATCGAGGTAGCAGGATAGCATCTCTGAACCAAACACTGAGATAGCTACCGCAGCTAGAAGACCACACCGTGTGCCACTCACTGTTGATATAAGAACAGGAAACCAAGCTAAAGTTTTTTGGCTCACGGCTCACCAAGAGGTCTGGAAAAAGTGTTGCTTGTGGTCGTGAGTCTCAATTCAGATGGTAGGCGTCAGAAATATGCCAAAAACACATAAAGGCTGGATCCATCCATGCCTTTTATTAAGCGGTTTCAGGCTGGTTGGCACAATGGTGTGGTGTATAAATTTGTCTTGGCCTCCTTAGTCTGTTCGCCCATATCAGTTTTGAAGTAAAAAAAAAAAAAAAAGTGGAAAAGGCGGTCCCTTAAAAAAATGTTGGGGATAGTTCCCCAAAAAAAGAAAATTATTGTCATCATTACTCACCGCAAGTTGTTCGAGTTTATTTCTTCTGCTGAACACAAAAGAATGTGGGTAATTGATTATTATGAAGCCAAGTTTTTAGATTTTAAATGATACAGATTACCTGTTGTGTTGAAACCTGGTGGCATTGCTGATACGAACTGAACTTATTGTTACCCTAGATGATTAAGAAGATGATGACGTGCCCTCCTTAATTAAGAGTTACATGACTATAAATACATAGAAAGAAAATACATGCAAGGTAGGGATGGAAATTATAAGTGTGCCTGTATAGCCATTTCTCTATGACAACAGCGACGCTGTATGTGAATCTGCAATGAAGCGTCTAATTCTGGAGAATGAAAGATTACATTGATCATACCATATATTGAAACTAAACATTACAAACAACTATTTAGAATCTGCCCCTCCAGTTGGCTTAATTGTTCCTGTCCCTTAACTTGTATTACAGCATTACACTTATAAGCTTGCAGATCAGACCAAAATACTGGTGTTAATGACTATGCAAAAAAAAAAAAAAAAACAAAAAAACAGGATCTTTCATGGATAAATGCTGTTTCTTAAATATTTACTAAAGATGAGGTCTTTTAACACTGAAGATTTGTTGGAGTGTTAACTACAATAATTTTGTTGAACTTGTTGAATCAACTACAGATGGACCACAACCTCCAAACATCTGCAACAACATCTCTAACATCGCATGTGGGCACAGAAACATACAGAATAGTGAAAGTGAACAGTTTAAATAGTTTCGAGTTATTAAAACACTTGTCATGGATCTATTTAAGCTCCAGTTTCTAGCTTGAATTTTTTTTAAGACTAACCTATTTCAAATCAATGTACAGAATATACAAGTCAAATGTACAAAATGACATTTCATGAGATATATATAAAAAAAAAGAGAAAAGAAAAAAGATGTACTCACAAAACCACACAGTTTGACACCATGGCCACAACAGAAACTGTGTCTCCATCTTTGGAGGAGAACCAACCATAAAAGCAACTTGGCAGTAAAAGCCTTTTCCTCATATATCCAGTAGAGGGCAGCACTTTTAAAGTTTACTTGATTTCTGTGCTGGCTCATTATACCTTAACCTAATGGAGAAGCTTTCACTTTTCAGAACAATCTGCATATTAATACATAGCTAAGTTGGATATGTAAATACATTTTTACAGATGAGTCAGCTGAATTAACCCTGGTAGTCACAATTCTGATTTTTTGGATCAGCACCCTGTGAGATACTCTTCACTGAATGAATATTCTGCAGCTTGCAAACACCCACTGATAAAAAGGTGAAGAACCCAATTTAAAACAATACTCTACAGCTATTGATGCACATCTGTGTGTGAGCCTGTGCAATAAAACCAGTTAAGGCTTTAATGTGTTCATCGTAGCTTTCTCTAATAGTGGGCACATTAAAATGATTATCACACCAATAACAACACTCATAACGTGTGAGTAACAGATATGATACCGTTAGTCCCACTGGAGCGTCAACAGCCCCTACACTAAAATACAGTACACACAGGAAAAAAAGGTTGCAAGTCTACATGTCCCTGTCTATATGATGTGACATCTGAGATGTCATGAGATATATGTACTTGAAGTGGATATTTGAGTCATCATGATCAATTTACATAACCATATTGTTAAATAACAAGCTTGTTGTTATAGGTCTTATAGTCAGTCTCTACAAGAAAGTGTTGCCACAGACATTGTTTTTTTTTTTAAGTCCAGGTCAAGATGTAACCTCTGTTGTATAGTCATCGCCACATTTCGGTTTTCAATAAAAAAACAACAACTGTCCCTTAAAAAAAAGTCGGTCTCGTTGGGATATGGTTCCCTCCAAAAATGAAAATTCGCCTTTAATCATTATCCCTCAAGTTGTTCCATAAGCTGTATGGTTTTTCTCCTCCTCCGGCTGACACAAAAGACATATTGGTAACCCAACAGTTTTTTTTCCGCATACTATCTGGAGCCATGGTGTTTGAGTTTGCAGGGTGATAAATGAGAAAAGAATACATTTTTTAGGTGAACTATCCCTTTAAGTCAGATTTTTTTTCCCACAATACTTTATCTGTAACTCTGTAACTAAACACGGTCCACCACAGGCTCGCCTTCATTCCCTTCCTCTTCCCCCCACATCCTGAACCTCATATCCTCATCATCTATGGATCCTCCATCTCCCTCTCCCAAACCAGCCATTCCCATTGCTTCATCCGCTCCAGGCTCACCCTGATGGGCACGGAGGTGTTTCCTCAGACTAGCTGGATCTTTAAAGCCTCTGTGGCAAAGTGGGCAGCAACATGGCCGCTCTCCTGTGTGTATGCGCTGGTGATGTTTCAGATGCTGCAGGCGGCTGAGCCTTTTCCCGCAGACGCTGCATACATATGGTTTTTCACCGGTGTGTGTGCGGCGGTGCTTCCGCAGGCCATCGAGGTGACGAAACTGCGTTCCGCAATCGGAGCAGGAATACGGTTTCTCACCTGTGTGGATGCGGAGGTGAGTCTTAAGAGCCCCGGACTCGCGGAAACGGCGGCCACAGACCGTGCACGGATATGGTTTCTCTCCAGTGTGGATCCTCAGGTGCTTTTTCAAGCTAGAGATCAGACGGAAAGTCTTTCCGCACTCCAGACACAAGTGAGGACGTTCCCCAGGTGCCTCTCCCATCAGCTCAGAGATGGAGCGCCGAATGGGCTCTTCTGGCGATGAGCCGCCCACCCCTGGGCTCCTGCTTGTGGTCATACCCAAACCAGGAGCATCCCTCTGGGCAGACCTAAGTCCGGAGGTTCCTTGTGATGGTGAACTACTGGAGGAGGGTCCATCGTGAGGCCTGGAGGGGGGCGGTGGTGTAGGCTTGGATTGGTGATGGTGTGAACGGGGGTCTCCTTCTTCCTCGACCACGTGGACATATGCCAGATCACACACACTCTGTGCCGAGTGCTCAGCCTCTGTGGGCGCCTCTCTTCCATGCACACACACCTGTCCAGAGGCAGGAACCTGCTCCTCTTTAACAGAGAAGCTAGTGTGTGAGGGAGGGTTTTGGGGTCTGGCGTGTGTGAGTCTTCTGCTGTCATCCACCATCTCACCTGTGACACATCACATATTTATACACAGGTAGAAAAGGTCTATGACAATTGTCAACTTTGGCATGACAACTTCACAATTTGCAAAACTGTTTTCTCACTGTACTTAAGAATATTAGATACCTTGTATATAATGTGATATCTGTAATTTTCACAGACAAACTGATTGTAATGCTAAACGCCTGACAGTTCATCTTTATTATAGGCATTTACAGCTGAAAACTACCAGTTATCAAACTGTTAAACAGTCAAACAAAAGTTCTTCTCCAAAATGTTCAGTTAAGAATAGCAGATTTTTTCAATATCTTAACAGTAACAACAGTAATAAAATGGATTATCGGTTCTTCAGATTGTCTCAAAACATTTATGAATACCAGTGAAGAGCTGACAATCTTATTACTTTTAACTGTTGTTATTTTAAAATATTCATGCTAAAATATTCAAAATATTCATAGATAGGCTATTATGTCAAATAACAGAGAAATATCTATATGGTTATCAGACACACAAGCATAAAATAATCAGAATAAGTTGTAACACATGAATAACTGTCACTCTAAACTAGAGAAACAAGAATACACCAAACTTTTTCAGGTTATGATTGATAATCAATAAATAGATGATATTAAAAGTACTAAAGTATTATAAAAGAAAACTATTTTATAATATTTTTATATTACAATTAAAATCAAATCTTGAAATGCTACACTTTAAGGCAGTGTAAATACGAATTGAAAAAAACCTTCATTTTGAGATTTCTGCTTAATATTAAAGTTAGTTATAGAGTTTAGATTATTAATATTAGTTATATAAAATGTAAAGAGAGAGAAAGATGTGAATGCACATGTAAATATCGACAGATAATTAAATGTAAAAACCTACTAGATCAGCATATAACCGATATGGGACCGATATATGCATCTCATCTCTATTCTAAACCACTCAGTGTTGTTGCCACACTGTCTAATGCCTGAATGCTTCTGTGTTAGCACATCAACAATTCATATTGCATGTAATACACCGTGTTGTCTTACCAGGTCGGTTCATATCTGAACAGATGTTAGAGGAATGGACGTTTATATGGTCATAAAAACTGTTCGTCACCGTCCCATCCGCCTGAATGGAGAGGTGGCAGCTCTTGAATTCCTCCCTGGAGTCAAAGCCGTGTATGGCATCACCCAGAGCGCCACTCAACTCGGGTTCCGCTCCAGTAAAGCAGCGCGGATCCGGCTCGGGCGCGCTCCGATGCGTCAAGCGGCTCGAGTTTACGGGTCCAGCCGTGGCGTAGACGTGAGGACCCGGCATGGGCGGGTTCCCAAAGGGGCCCTGAAGCTGGTCGATTAATTTCTGTGCGCTACACAGACACTCCTGTAACGTCTTGAGCTCTCTCTCAGAGACTTCGAGTCGAACCTTCAGCTTCTCGTTCTCTTGCTCCTTGGTCAGCAGCTCCCGCTGGGTTTCGGACAGCACCGCCACGATCTCGCCCAGAAGGGTGTCCACCGCCGCGGACAGAGTGGACCGGATGGTCGGTCCGAGGCGCGTTCTGAGTGTGGAGATGGACAGGTTTTTGTCCCAGACTGTGTTTTGCATGCACTCATCCTTCTCTCCCTTATGGGATGAGTTGATTATAGTTAGTTTACGGTGAGAAGCACTCGCTGATGAGCTGTTTGTTGCCGTTGGTACTGACACTGGGTTGATTCTGCCCGCCCCGTTTTCACCGTTGTTGCGCTTCGAGTTCATAGTGAATTCTTCTGCTGTGCATACAAACGAAGAGGAAACCTATATTATTAGTTATTGCTGTGATATATTAATGCTATATAAAAGGAAACGGTCATCCTCTGGAGTCTCGCTGCGACAGTATTTCCTAATCACCGAGAAATGAAAAACTAGAGTCGAGCCAGATGAGCTAACGTTACTATAGCATTGCCATTAGCAAACTAGCCCACACTTTCCTCTTGCAAATGGAGCTTTTCGCTGACTTGGTTTTGGTGAAAGCTCGATAAATAACCACCCTGAATGCTCACGACGATACTATTGTTAACCTGCATTAATGTAGTAATTCGCTTTTTCGCTACGCGCTAGAGCTTTCATCCCACAGTACAAACGCTGGGCTCAATCCTGACTTTTGATTGGTCAAAGATGTGGTCGCTGCTTAATGACATACTCTCGCGTAAACAAACGCGCATATAAATGACGATTTTCAGCCCGAAAAGCGGATTAACGTTCATTATTAGTGTTTAGTTATTGGTCATGTCGTACACACAATTCTAGTTTACACATCAAACATTAGCTGATGCAAAATAATGTATTTAACAATTGATTAAATATCAACTGTAATAAACCATTAAAATGAAATATGAAAGTCAAGCTTGCCAAGATTAACTTTGTTGTTGGTTTAACGTGAAATTTAAATGAGCTATAATACCTTTAAGTTCAAAGGTTTTTTATGTCTTACAGACAAAAATACTAGATAGACAAAAGACCTTGACCAGTGGTTCTCCATCCCCCTTTAGGTGGCCTCAGCAAACTTCTAGGGGGCCCTAATAAATCTTAAAATAAATTGAGTTATATTAACATAATCAAAAGATGTACAACATTAAAACAACATATTATGGGCTTTATTTTTATTACAACAGAAGTACTGGAGAATATCAGCTTAGATAGAAGAGTTTTCGAGTATTGTCTTGGACATAAGGAGCACCTTGGAGTCAAAAGGTTGAAAACCACTGCTCTGCACCACCATCTTTTTTAGATATAATAATTTATGCTGCGAAGCGACTGGTTCATATAAAAGATTGTGCAAATAATTACAATTAAAATGTGGAGAAATCTGGGCTTTAATGGGTTATGTTTGAGGTATAAGTAGTAGGCCTAGTTAACATAGTTAGGCCTATTACTCTTTAGTTCCAGCTTTATATGAGACACTCTGCAGCCAGAATGGTTTTAACTATACAAAAGAGGGAATTATGAGTATAGGCTGTTTTGCTTCAGGTGTAAATATTGTAGTTTTTGTGTAAAATTCTCATACATCTCTAACATGTCATTCAAAAGCATGTCTGTGGAAGTATTAAACATGACTGTGTGTTACATTAACCCTTTAGTTTCTTGAATAATTATTTGAAAAAGTAAAAAGAAATATATTGCATTGTATTACTGTATTCCACAGTTTTGCATATCTACATAAAGATTTCCCCCGTCCCTTGATGTAACTTTTACACTTCCTGTGATGCAACAGTGTGTTGCTATTGAGATTTGTTGTGTTCTTGTGCTTGTTGTGGCACCTGGTGGCAGATCTTAGTATATCAGGAATCAGAAATAATAATCACATTTGGGTTGACCAAAACATATGCCTCAGTATATGTGCCAATTTAAACACAAAAAGCCAAAAAGCTTTAAGTTTCATTTTAGATCTCACCAGTGGACACCAACCAATAATTAGAAGCTCTGAATATGGTTTGGTGAATTACAAAATGATATATACAACCCAAATAAAATATAATGCAATAAATAATAACAAATGAATATTTTTACAAAAATTAGGAATATGTCCAAAGTGTGTGTCTAGTGTTGTTTTTGCCATGCTAAAATAGACAAGGACCTTCTCTGAAGTGTTTCCTCAAAGTGTGTCTCTTCAGTGGAATAAAAGCAGAGAAAACAGCCACAGACCTTTTTTCCTCCTTGACCAACTTTATAGTTGTTACATAAATTTGGTCAAGTAGCTTTATACTGTCATCCCCAAACTCATCCTTGAGAGAGGATAATGGTAAACCGTGATTCCTTATTCCAGAGTTCAGTGGTGTTTAGCTTTACACCATCCAGCACATACTTGGCATTGCCTCCGTTATCTGGTGTGACTGCAGCACACAGCCATGGAAACCCATTTTATGAAGCTCCCTATGAATACTTCTTGTTCAGATTCGCCTTTTACAGGGGCAGATTTGAACTTCAGTTCTAAAAGAGGGATCTGGTAATGCCTCAGGGGCGACATGTGTCAGCACTCCTTTTCTTTGGGATTGTGTGGCCCACTTCCTGGCTCAGCAGCACTTAGCTTAGAATGATGTATTCAAATTTGTGACTGATACTACAGAAAAAAGACACAGAATTTTTAACAGTGTTTGAATCAGTCTCTGCTGTACCAGAACAGCTGTATACATGTCTGTTTCGAGCTTATTTGCTCCAACTCTGTACAGATTTCTTCATATTTATTTATTTTAAAATAAATGAAAAATGCGAATTGAAAGGATAAAGCTCATATCCCAATCAGCTTGTGGGGGAAGGTGTGATAATGAAATGTTCAGGAATGCAGAATATATTGTGCATTTTTATTGCACAGAGAACTGTACAGAGAACAAACTTTTTTTTAAAAAAAGAAAGAAAGAAAACATAACAACAAACAAAGTTAATAAAGAACAAACGTTTATTAAGAAGTGTTACTCCAGCAAGGAAATCAATTCTAAAAAGAAATTGTTCGATTTTGTAACCTGCTGTAACCTCGCTTAAAAATGCTTTTTAATGTACGTTTTAATGAACGAAAACATTGTAAGATAGTTCCTCTATTTCAGTGTCCCTTTGATTTTCCCCCCTGTGTGTGTGTTCTGTTTTTTTGTATCTGACATGTAGCCTAAACACTACACAAAATGTTTTATGCAAAATCCAGAGATCTATGCGGTTTCCTTAAGCCACACGCACCACAATAAAGAATGGAACTTACCAGTAACAGCGAACTGAATACTTATTTATTCCTGCCTGCTGTAGTAATTCTGTCATAAATTATAGTTATTTTCCAGCTTTCTAAAATACAGGGTATTACAGAGACGGCAGATAATGTGAAGCACCATTAAAGGGCTGACTGGGTCAGTTTGTTCTTCTGGATAGAAGTGTTCTATCCAGAGACAGTTTACCAGTGTTTGTTTGTACCTTTACTGATATGGTTTTGCTGCCCCTTTTGAGTTGATGGTAGATTTGCACTCTAATACACTTAAGGGAGTTGGTGGCTTGGTGCTGCTACTTGATATAATTGCTGGTGATTTTGTGGTAAATGACAAATTTGAAATATCCCAGGAATCCCTAACAAGAGTCTGGATGTACCAAGCCACCACCTCATTTTAAGGAACTGATTTTGTACAGAAGCAGCAACTCCATTGTGTCATGGATCTTTTTTTGAAAGTTCTAAAAATAAAATCATTCATTTTAAATACCCGCTAATCCTGACACATAATAATGTACCACATAATGAAAAAAATATTCCTCACTTGTTACAGTACTTTTTTGTGAAAAAAGGCCTTCTATGGATGTGACATTTTACAGTTCAGTACAGCTTAGTTTACACTATGGTTGTAATAATTTTGCATAATATTTTGCTCCAAAAGTACATTCTAAGTACATTCTCTTTTAAGTTTTTTTACACAAAGTAACAGTTCTATTTAGAGCCATGTCATCCTGTAAACTCTTTTCTGCACAATTGATTCTTTTGTGTTAGGGTTCTTTATTCTTGCTGTTTAAAAAAACCTTATTACAGTTCTATTCAGAAACATATAATCCTAAAGAACTCTTTTAGGCTGAAATGTTTCTTTCGTGTTAGAGCTTAGGGTTCTTTATTCCCACCTTTTTGTTTTTCAAATCTATAACTCTCAAATCCACCTTATTACAGAGTTTGTGCAGCTCAACCATCTAACTACACAAACTGTCAACACACTCTCAACAGGTAAATGATTTAGTTCCTAAAATGTATACACATTTTTTTTCCACATTTATGTTTGAACTCTTTATGTTTAGTTTGTAACAGTACACGTAAGTGCAACCAGCTTTGTTCAGTAGAGATTACTTCGCTCCTCTTCTTCACTCCTCGTCTCGGACCGAATGCAATAATTGAACTTATTTTATGGTCCCTGAGCCTTCCACAGAAGATATATATTTAGATAACGTTATTATTTATTGCTATCAGGATGTGATATTTTGTGAGACGTTCAACCAGTATAACAAAAAATATTTCTGGGGGGGGAAAATGGCTCACCTACCTCAAATGGTTTTGTTCCTATTTAAAGGACAGAAGTTTTTGAGCCCAATTCTTCTGTTTGTGTTTCTGGGGTTCTTCAAGAACCAGGTGGAACTAAAAACAGTCTAGTGTTACACCAGTGCTGACCTCTTTGGCCTCAGTTAGTTATAGGGTGCAAGATTTTCTTTTTTGTTTTTTTCATAGCCTAGCTCCTTAATACATTTCAGACATTCTTCTGATTTATCAGACATGAAGGCTGCTTAGGGCATCCTAAGATTGTTGCTAACTGTCCCTAAATCATGCCTCAAGTCTAAAGGAGATTGTGCCTTCTTTGTTGTTGCTCCTTGTTTTTGGGTTAATCTGCCCCTTGAGAATAGAATTTGTACACTTGGTCTTAAATCATGTCTTTACTTAAATCACGTCATTTACTTGCTCTTGCATATGGAGGAGCTTAGGGTCTAGATGTTTTGTTTTGTTGTTATTTGAAGTTATTTAATGTTATTTAATGTTGTTTGTTTGGTTTAATGATACCAGGTTTGGTGCCAGGTTTGATGCCAGGACCTTTTAAAAAAAAGTGTGTGTGTGTGTGTGTGTTTGGGTTTGCTTTGTTTGCACAATCTGTTTCTAATAAGCAGCTTTTTAATAAGCAGCTTTCATTAACAGCTATTTAAAAATTTCCATATATTATGACTGCAGAAATTTTACTGCAAGCAGCATATTAACAATGTTTCACTATATTATAGTAGATGCGTTTACCAGAGCTTGATTCTTGTTTAGATGGCTCTTAAAAGTGTGAAATGGAGATATTTTCAGGATAGTTGCTAAGGGTTTGGGTTTGGACAGTGTGTGTTCTTGTGTGGTCAACAGCCAATCTGTGTTGTCATGACATCCTTTCCCTGTGGCTGTAGAGTGAATAGTCACATGCCATTTATGGTTCAGGTGACTGTCTCTAAAAAAATCAGTAAAGTACATATAATATGTTTTTAGCATATGATAATATAATATAATGATTTAAGATGTTAGATTTCAGTGTAGATTTTTGTATATGGTAATCACATGATATAAGAATATATTCAGTACACAGTTTCGACACATCTGTGATTTGGGTAAATGTGGTATTGTATGGGAATATATATTTTATTTGATCAGGAACTAAAACGTCCAAAAAAACACAAAAATATTTTATTTAGTAAGATTTACACAGATTTTCTTAGCAAACTCCTTACCAAAGTGACCTAAAATGTGTACAAATCATTTGATCCGATCCAGGCCTAAATCTAAATGTGAAAAACTGTGATTCAGCCTTTTTCTTTGAAAACACATGCAGGAGGAAGAAACAGACATACACAAGTTTAAAATGTGTTTGTGATCAGGAAGTGGGCTCGAAACGGTGCCCATAATTGGAGTCAGCACACCAGCAGTATACAATTTGTCTCTGTCCTAAATCACATTGATAGACACTGACGAGCAAATGAGAAGAATGTGCTGAGTCATTCGTCCACTTTCTCTGTGTCCCTCTTTCTGTTCATGCTCATTGAGTCCCTCTTTCTGTTCATGCTCACTGAGTCATTCATACACTCCCTCTTTCCAGCACACTCACAGTGAGCGATCAGTCCACAGTCACTCATTTACTCCCATCATTCATACCGAGATGAAGTAAAACTGCATTCTTTTGGCAACATACACATGCAGACGTTACAGAACTCCCTCAGTCTTGGTCCGTGTGGTGAATTTCTGCCGTGATTTGTGTCTCCACAGCAGCAGAGCCAGAATCAGCAGCAGTATGAGTCCCACCACACCCCCAATAATGCCCAGCTTCAGCGCAAGTCCAGAGTCTGTATTTTTGGGTTCAAATGTGGCACAAGACTGATCATCCTTTGCACTGACGCCGCCTTTATTCACCGCTTCTACACATATGTGCGTACCAGCTTCAACATCCTCCAATACTGCTGCCCTCTTTTTCTCCTCCACCTCTATCTTCTTATCCTTCACTTTGCCATTCCCTCTCACCAAGACATTGTAGTGGGTGACAATGGAGGTGGGAGCACACCAGTGCACCACAACCCCTTTGCCATCCTGTTGAGTCAGATACAAGTGGCGCGGTGGACTCGGGGGAGTGAAACCTTTGCTCAACCCCGGGCAGAGGCAGCCTGTGGCTTCTGCAAGCTCCAGGCAGGTGTGCTGCTGCTCCACACACATATCATAATTGCACGGATTGCGATCTGGGTGTTCAGAGTGAGTAGAGGATGTGCTGGGAGGCTTAGTGGTGATGTCCTCATATTCATTGTAGTAATCGCTCCCTCCAGAAGGATGGAAACGGTGTTGAGTGGCATTCTGAGATGATGAAGATGATGACGACACAAAAGAGAGGTCCAGAAAGTTGATGCTGAGGAGAAGGATGACAGGACGTCCACACCCCAACATGACTTCTGCTAAAAACATAAAAAATAAATCAGTCACTAATGCCAAGTTCACACTCGATCGGCTGTGAGCGGGGGAAAATCAACGGGTGATCAGCGCTCAGCAATCTTGTGTGAACTACTCAACGTTGCATCAAAGAGGCTGGTGTTGCGACAAGCTACAGCCAATGAGAAAGCATGGCATGGGTTGAGGTCACTGAAAGAAAAACAGCAGCAGCAACATTCTTTCTTTAAGAAAAGTGTGGAAACAAGAAATCGAGCAAAAGTTTTCAGAACAGATCATCACGCAAACAGCTTGCAGTGCTAATTTCTTTCCATTTTCAAATCCTGTTTCATGTGTTGTTTTGTGTCATTCCTGTTCCACTTCTCATGTGTTTTTGTGGCAAAACTGGTTTGGGGACTGGATAGAGTCATTGGGTGACAGAGTTGTTGTGATCTCGTGTAGTGTGCGACCTTTCATTATTAACCATTCTTGACTTAAACGTGTACCGTAAAATATTTACATAAACATTTTATGAATATGCTAGAAGTTTTTTTTTATTTAATTTTTGAGTAAAATTGAGCTTAATCTGTTAATACTTTTAAAAATGTTAAAGATTGAAACACTGTATTTCAAACTTATTAGCTGCTTTAGGTCATTACATTGACATCTATAGATAGATCCATAGATGCCTTTAGCACATAATTTGATACAAAACAAGTCTAATTACTGTAACTCAGTAATTTTTTTTTACAATGTTTTGTCAGGCAACATAACAAGAACTTCATAACATCTAAATGAAGTAAAAATTAAAATGAAAAACATGTATTTGGTTACACCAACAACATTCTTTTTAAAGATTCAAACCAAGCAGAAATTAATCCTGCCTCAGTGTAAGAGAATCCGTGTATCATTCGATCATTCGTTTTTTTAATTTAATATTGAAAGTAGAAAAATGAGAAAACAGCTCCTTTTTCGTTTTTTTCCTAAAAACGAAAAACGAGAATTCAGCTTAAATTTTCGTTTTTCGTTCATGGGTGGAAAAATTAATAAACAGCTTGAATATTAGATTTCTACACGTATTTCTACTGATTGGTCAACCGAAGATCAAACCGTGCCGTCATCAGTTCTTCTGCAGTATCATGCAGCAGAATAATAGTCCTCCACTGCTGCAGTTGGATTCTTAACACATTTATTGCAACTACATTTCATCTTTTTTCATCAAACAAACAGGCTAATAATCAGGGTATCTTCCGTCCAATCAATTTTTGTTTTAATATTGAAATCTGAAAAATGAAAAACGGGCACATATTTCGTTTTTCAATTATTCAAACAAAACGAAAAATCAAGAATCCGGCTTAATTTTTCGTTTTTACATTCAGGGATAGAAAACGAATAAACAACTTGAATATTCGATCTCTACATGTGGGCGGGAATGAAACGCCCCTCTCTGCTAATTGGTCAACCAAACATTACAACATAATAATAGTCCTAAAAAAAACCTTAATAATAGTCCTCCGCTTCTATTGATTCTTAACATGTTTATTTTTACTACATTTTATCTCTTCATCAAACAGTCAGATTAATGAATGGCTTGACACAAACTGTACCGAGGCAGAGCCTTTTGGCCCTTTTGACACTGCCTGTTTTATTATAGCTAACCACCTATTAAAATCTGTGTGGCAAGCTGCGCGATGCACTGCAGCACTGGGAGAATGTATTGACCACTATCAATTTATGTGAACATACAGTCATAACTTTTGTTTTAGACAATACGCTGCATTTTAGACAAAGGAGGAACTTAAATAATATTACAGATATGAAAATAAATGACTTTGTGTAATTTACCTTATCTATTATTTTTCTATTTTGAGTTTTTTTCATAGAGCACTTTATACAAATTTAGGAAATCATCTGTTATTATCCCACTGGCATGGGACTATTTGTTCCTCACAGTGCTTGTTTCAGTGATTGACTTTAGTGAAATGTGAATTTGACGTCATGATTTGAAGGTGAACTCGTTTGAGTTATAAGAACATATCCAAACCCTGAAATAACACTTCGAACAATAAGCCAGTGTCAGCAGTATCAGAAATTAACTTTCACATAAGGGGCAACTTTTTTATTTATTTATTTAATTTAATTTTTTTTACCTTTTACCTTTTTTATGTCATTTTTAATGTTAAATTCTTACATTAAATAAATTAGAATAATATGACAATAGGCTGTTACCAATTCAGTATCCATACCAAATCAGTATTCAATGATTATAGAACCTGGGTCTGAAGATGCTTTTAAATTTATTTACAGTTTAATGCTGATAAGATGGCTGTATGTGCATTTACAACAACAATTCATAAAAACTGAAATAAATATTCCACTTAAATACAATACAACATTTTAATAGGCAATATGAGTAAATTGCATAATAGCTGAAGGGTAGTGAAAGTAATATCGCCACTATTGCTGTAAGCTCATTTTGGTGTGGTAATAAAGAGATAACCTTTTATTCAATCATGTTCAAAAGCTTAAAAAACTACTAAAATAAACAATAATTCGGATATCAAGCGGCTGTCTATAATAATTGGTAATTTAATTGTTGTCTATAATAATGGGTTTTTCAAAAACTGATTAATTTAGGAATGATACACCACTCTATGCACCTGCTGCGAGTCAGTCATACAACGGTTCTGTGACTTTGGTTTAGTTTGGCAGAGAAAATAACAATTGTGTATGGCATCAGTTAGCTGGCCAATACTCCATGTTAATTAAATAAACTCAGTTTATTGTCTAAAACTACCTTTGTTCACATAAATTAATAGTGGTCTGCGCTTGTCTACAATACATTCTCCCCGTGCTGCAGTGCATCGCGCAGCTTTTCCACACATATTTTAATGGGTGGATAACTATAATAAAACAGGCATGCCTAGGGCCAAAAGGCTCTGCTTCAGTATGGTTTGTGTCAAGCCATTCATTAATCTGACTGTTTGATGAAGAGATCAAATGTAGTAGAAATAAACATGTTAAGAATCAATAGAAGCAGAGGACTATTATTAAGGTTTTTTTTAGGACTATTATTATGTTGTAATGTTTGGTTGACCAATTAGCAGAGAGGGGCGTTTCATTCCCGCCCACATGTAGAGATCGAATATTCAAGTTTATTCGTTTTCTATCCCTGAATGTAAAAACGAAAAATTAAGCCGGATTCTTGATTTTTCGTTTTGTTTGAATAATTGAAAAACGAAATATGTGCCGTTTTTCATTTTTCAGATTTCAATATTAAAACAAAAATTGATTGGACGGAAGATACCCTGATTGCTAATGAATAGCTAATGAATTCCCGCCCACGTGTAGAAATCAAATATTCAAACTGTTTATTCATTATTCACTGTAAATTCATTGAATGATACACGGATTGAACAGTAACATCAATTGCCTGTTACCACTTTTTAAGGTGCTATATTAGTATTATTTTTGGTCAAGGCTTTTGTTCTATCAGCAAAGATTGCACTTCAAATTACCCTGCAGATACAGACAGTTTGAATCATTGATAGCTGCACATTCTGTTACAGCAACACAGTGTCTACACATGTCAACCTGACTATATTAGGCTGCATCAAGTACTTTTAGGGATCAAGCAGAATTTCCTGAATTGAAAAAACAAAAAGAATAATCACCACTGAACTGGCTATGGAATGAATGCTGAGTAAACAGCCTGTGGAGCTTCAGAACCTGCTTTCTCAAGTGACATTCTTGAGCTTCAGTGCAGATTATCTCCAAAAAATACAAACAATTTACATTTAGCAGAGTGAATACAGACAATCCAGCAGTTCCAAATCACTCCATTGCAAAACACACCAGTTAGCAAACTTCTACACATATGTGAGTGAGTGTGTGTCAGCTGCCCTTGGTTACAATATAGATTAACATTCTTTGCCATGGATAAACTCTATTTAAAACCAGTCAGAGCGCATAAAAACACTCTAATGTCACTGGTATGAGTTTTGGAGAGAAAAACACTACAGCCATAAAGGAATGCAAGGTTTCAGGGTATTTTGACAAGTAAGTAAAAGGCTTTTGTATTGAGCCTGTCTGTTGTTTGCTGTCTCTCAGCTATTTTGTGACAAAACTAAAGTTGTAAGGTTAACGTTTTGAATAAAGAACTCAAACAAAGATATGAATAAAAACCAAAAACTTTAATTTCTTACCTATTTTCTCGGTAGTCCAAGAAATATTATCTTACGATCTTAAAACCTGACAGTATTTTTCTGGTATCCTCTTTCCTTTGCTCTCATTCCCTTGCTTCAGCAATGCTCTCTCTAACTCCCCAACAATCACCTCCTTTTTCTTCCTAACCCCATCCCCCTCTCACCCTCTTTCTCTCATCGCTCCACCTTTTCTCATTTAGTAGGCTTTCTGACCAAGAGCATGTGTGAGGAGTATGTGCACATGCCACTAATGAATCACAGCGATTACAGCTACATATGTAGGTCAGAAACCTGACGAGACACACACATGCACACACTCATTCAGTGCTTCTGAGATAATGTTGAGCAACTGCTACATTTGAACTCTCTGACTTCCATTAATGCAAAGAGATAGTATTTCATACACAACTGCACTTCAATTTATCTGCTGGAAACACATTCTTATGGTCCTATAGCAGCAGAAAACACGTTTTAGGTAAACACTGAACACAGCACAGTCGTATAGTTTTCCTGTGGCATGCTGGTTTCATAGCAAACAAGAGGGTCTTTATTTCATGAAGACTGCTTAACAGCATATGAATCAGGCTTCAGTGAAAAGCTTCATATGATATTCGAATGAAAATCTAACTAGAATTGTGGATTTGGTGTTCCACTAAAAAGATTTACTGTATCCCGGAAACAGGTGAGTGTGTGTGTGTGTGTGTGTTTATGACAGAGATTGGTTTTGGTGCAGCTACTCTGGCCGGAGAGGGAAGTCTGTTTTTTTCCATACTCTGAATGACATAAAGAGTCAAAGTTCACATTATTCATAAATTTACGCACAATCGCACAATTCCGTGCACCCGCCTTAACACTTACACACGTACGAAAGCTGTCATACAGCACTGTGGTCAAGGTTATTTCATCATAATATACTTTTTTGTTGAGTCATAGTCTCAATTGTGAAAAAGTTTCAGCAGAAAGACTGACTTCAGACAGACAGTCCTTAAAATACAGTGATGACAGGTTCACACTCAACACACACAACACACACACACACACACACACAACATAAAAACTGTTAAATGCTATTCAAAGTTAAATAATTGTATGTTACTGATAAAAGTGCCTGAATTTAAAGAAACATGTCAATTCCTATGTAATTTACTTGTACGTATGACCATATTTCATACTTAATGGAGTATTAACGGGCCATGCTGTCTGGATCATTTTCCTCTGAGTTTTTGTAGCTCCAGAGGAAGCGTGTTTAGAAACACCGGACAGATGATACATTGCCACACACAATCCCCGGTGGAGTTTTGAGGTATTAAATGTAGTGACATATTTACATTACAAATCCATTTGTATTCTTCTAGGGAGGATTTTCCTCCAAGGGTTAAACTACAGTTAGGAAACTGAGAGATCTCTTGTTATCCATGACTACTCTTGATCACAGGAAGTATGAAGTACAACCTAAAAACCTCTGATGGTGTAACAGTGTTTTATTACAAAGCCTTCCTGATGTTTGAGAATGAGGGAGGCTACAGGGTCTCAAATCAAGCTCTAAATTCCTCTTTAACTTAGTTATAGAAATAAAGGAATGCTGAAACTCCCTCAAAACTACAAACGGGTATCAAGGATGCATTCAGACATGTCCTTTTCTTCTTTATACACTCTGAAGAAACTGGACAGGTCCACACATGCACAACAAGACACAGACAACCAAAGCACATCCAGTTCCGATCCCTACTGAGCTGCTGGCATACTGCACCTTATGAAGCTCATACTGTGTATACTCACTGACCAATATAAAATACAAAGTCCCATTCCATATTTGTACATGAAATTGCTGTTGATTGCATTCAGAGATCAGTCTTCATAAATACTAAAAATACATGGTTTTAATCATGAACATGTGTTTTCCAGAGAATCAATCATATGGGAATATTTTTCTGTGGGAAAGCTGCATACGAGCAGCTAGGGATAGAGGGAGCTTGCGGGGTGGGGATGGGCGGTGGGACAATATGCGTAGTTGAATAGTTTAATATAGCACATTACTGCTATTTGTCGACACCTGCATGATACAACAAGCAAGGACAATTGTATTAAAGAAATAGTCCACCTAAAAACGAAAATTTACTCACCCCCATACCATCCAAGATGAGTTTGTTTCTACAATGGAACAGATTTAGGGAAATTTAGCATGACATCACTTGCTGACCATGAGAATGGAAGCTGGAGGAAGCGTTATTATGGATTATAGAGTCAAATATTGACCTGAAGCAAAGGTTTAAAGATAAAATGCCTTAATGATGGATTTGTTTCTTAGAAACACACTGCTTCTCACTTCATAAGATGTACATTGATGGACTGGAGGTGTGTGGATTACTTGTGGATTAGTGTGATGATTTTATCAGCTGGTTGGACTCTCATTTTGACGGCACCCATTCACTGCAGAGGAACCATTGGTGTATTGGGAAGTGATGTCATCTGTTCCAATGAAGAAATAAACTAATTTTGGATGACCTGAGGCTGAGTACATTCCCAGCTAATTTTCTTTTTTCTTTTTATATTTTTACACTTATAAATGCTGCAGTCCAGACAAATACAAGCTATAATCATGCACTCATTCAATTCAATTTAAACATCATTGACATTTTAAGAGGACAAAGTATTAATTCATCCTAACTTCAGACTTTTAAATGACTGTATATGTAAATGCACTACGCATTTAATTATTCACAATCCTCCAATCTTTTCAGCCTCTGTCTCTTTTAGATGAACAAGTGTACATTTCTACCGTCCCACTTCCCTTCCTTCCTCTTACGTCATTCTCTTGTCTTTATCTTCCTCTCCATTTTTCTCTACATCCAATCTGTCACACACACATATGCTCCTCAACCTCTCTCCCTGGGTGGGTGTCTCTGTGTCTCTCTTCATCACATCTGGTGGTGATTAGCTGGTGTGCTGAAAGCAGCTGCAAAGAAAAACAAGCACACATGTCATGCATCCCGCCAGACCTAGGGTGTGTTTGCTGGGAGAATGATATAAGTGTGTGTATTTCAGGGTGTAGTAGTTGTGTATATGTGTTTTCATCACAGTTTGTGTACTTGAGCTTTGTTATATCTGATTCATTAGTGGCATTGAGTAGAAATGGATGTAACTTGGGGCAGCAGTTTCTGAATGACTATATGTCTGGTTTATGTGAGGGTGTGTTTATGAAATGCCCTGTTGTTTAACACTTTATGGTTTGTGATGCTTGGTCTATGAAGTACATCCTGTCCCCATTACGCAGCACTTAATAGAGTTAAACTGGAATGGCGCTGTGTGTCATCAGGGGTCTGAAATCATTTAAGAGTACATTCTGCCCACTACTTTCTATTCTTCACATCTGCAGCATACTTTAGCCTCACACAGATTGCAGTAGTCACTGTCCGGAAGTAAAAATCTTCTCCACAGGGGATAGTATTGTCATGGTAGCCTACCTACATTTCAGTAGTCCTTACCAATACCAATAAACCCACGGTTCTCTGCACCAATTTCGGTACCATAATAAAGACTATTGTAATGCTATGAATAATTATAAGTAAATACGTTAGCATGTAGCCTTTAAATATTGTTACATTTTGTAAACATTGTATTAAAAAGATTAAAGTATTAAAATAACAAATAACAAAGAAAGTGTCTGGTCTATTGCACTTATGCTGCAAATCTTAATGCACAGATCTTTTCTGACACATCTGGGGTTCGTTTCCCCCAAAAAATCGATAGGCAATTATGGTCGCAAGGTCCGTCGTTACCAACATAGTTCAACAATTCTGTGTTTCCAGACACCATAGTTCAAACCAACATTTGCAAACAGCGTGGTTGGAACTACAACTCTCGACCTGTGGTTAGAATCATAGTTTCTTGTAAAGACATGGACTTAAATAAATTATTCTCTTATAGGCACAATAAACAAGCTAACATGCAGTACAATCTATATCTTCCATTCCATCTAAGCGCTGTTATTGAAGAGTGCACATGTGCATAAATGCCTGAACTCCGGAGTAGGACATAGGGAACCCACGATATTTCAAACTTCAAATAAAGCAAAGTGACAGGGAACAAAAAATGGTAAATTAGTCATCAGATGATGGCATGTTCAATACAGCAGCATCTCAGAGGTCTCGATTCAGTTAATTAGCAGAAGTTATTACTCCACCACATGCGTGTGAAGTCATTAACTATATAGTATTGTTGAACCACTGTGGTTCAAACCACGGAGATGCAACTGTGTTTGGGAAACAGTCGTGACTAGTTATGCATGATGGTAGGTTATTGAACGAGAAACGCACCCCTGTTTGCGAGAGTGCAGAACTCAAGCTGAACGAACTCTGATTGGACATAGCGTTCACATGTTAAAAAAACATATCATTGGCTACAATGCTCAGTGCAGCAAAAACACATTGTAAATTGAAACCGTTGATGCTCTTTACAAACACTCATACAAATACCAGTACCAGTATTTTGACAACACTAATAGGGCAATCGATTATTTCCATTTTGTGTACAGGCTAGTTCTGAAAGCTAGCAAGTCTCTGTAAACTTTTTCACAAGTGTCAGCGCACACAGATGTGTGTCAAACATACAGAGCAAAACAGAACCGGAACACAATTTTAATACATTTTGCTAAAATATTTATTGTTGGTACTGGATGTACAGGTAATACAATTACTATGTTCAGATGAGTATGTGTTCTATATTTAATCTGTGCTTTATTTTTTGTTTGATCATTTTTAATTTAGTGAAGCAGTTGTAATTTAATGTTCATATTTAACTCCTTTTTTGTACATGATGTATAGCATAGCCAGCATAGATGCATTCACTACATTTGTTTTCACATCCTTCAAATTGCAGATTGTTTGGAGGATAACAATGGCCGGAATGTGGAATACATTTTTTTATAAGGATTCAAATAAATATTTTTCATAAAAATGATTCTATTTTAATAACACTGTTTTGATTTTTATCACTTTAATCGAAGAGATAATCAATAGATTTATCGATAGATTAATGGATTATCAAACTAATCATTAGTTGCAGCCCTGAGCAAAAGAACACTCTGGTACCCGCACACTTGGAACATGACAAATGGTGTCTCCCTATGCTCTGAAGCTACTTAAATGTACTTTTTATACTTCTCCATCATTATGTCATTCACAATGTGTCATGGGGTTGTTCTTCCCTCATTAAAGCTGTTTAGTACACAGTCTTGTATCTTTCTCATTTTGTCAGATTTTCAAATACTTTTTTGCTTTAAATTAAAGTTTGTAATGTAATTCATCTTGTAGCTGTTTGGTTTGGTTCATGGCTTACCTCTTAATACAAAGACTTTTTAAAAAATCCCACACAAATTCAACTGATGGCAACTTGCATCATTACGGAGCCCCGCACATGACATGCAGGAAAAAAAGTTAATTGTGCAAACAATTTACTTTTTTTACCCTGCATGTCATGTGTGGGGCTTCGAACATCTTTGTTATTGGTGAAAATAACTTTGGTTCAGAGGAGTTCAGTTTTAACTGTAATACCTGTCCAGTGATCATCTTTTTGTTAGGCAGTTTTTTTTTTTTACCGCAGTTTCACATCAGAATCTAAATCAGGTTTATTTTGCGATAATGGCAATCAGTTAGCTAATCATTACTTACTTTACATAAACCTATGCACCATTCTTGTTTCAAGACCATTGTTTTTGCTCAAAAGACTACATACTTGGGTCAACGCAAGTCAGAGAATGTGGTTGTGTAACACTTTGCACTGGTTGTAATTCAGTGAATTGAGCAATATAATTCCTGAAAGTTATCAGCATAAACAGTTATCTGATAAAACCGCAATCAAGTCCAGACACTATTAAGGGGGCTGGCAGAGATTCTAATTTCTACAGGTCATGGAAAGTTTGTGCATGTGCATTTACCGCTCATAGTAGACATTTCAAAACCACTGGCAATTAAATATGCACATTCTGCCCTCAAAGTAATTTTCTTGGGTTCACCAAGATGTGAAATACTTAGCATTAATGCAGTGCTGCTGTTCTCAGCTATAGTACACAGTGTCATTTCATAACTTTTATTGCTAACAAAATAGAAACAAAGGTAATTGTTTATGACCTCACTATCAACACAGCTGTTTGTGCAGGAACACATATTATATTTTGAACAAGGACTCATTCAGATTATAGTCAAGGGAGCCAAAAGCAGAACGACAGGGAGTGAAAGGAAGATACATAATACTAAATCTAGGACAATCAAACTCTACAGAGTCTAACAGCTGCTGTTTGACTGGAACAGGTTTCACCACACACCAAACACAAGCTGTACTTAGCAGAAATGATCTAATGTTCTTATCAATGCATATGGGAATATGAGTCAGGAGAGGCTAACAACCACAGTGGTTTGACTGGAGTGATAATTAAGAGTTATTTCAGTCTGTTTAGCGAATGCAAACACATGCTGGCACACACACAGCTCACAGACCCAGTTCAGTCAGTCTCAATCAAGCTTCACTGCTCTTTAGTCACAGACAGATTAACAGAAAAGACAGTGTAAGAACAAAACAGACAGACCCGAAGTAAAAGACTATGAAAAAGGTGAATATAAGGTTTTAGCAGTTATGAATTGCTAGTATAATTTGAATAGTGTGAATGTGTGTACACGTCACAGGGTGTTTAACCCTGTCTGTGAAGGTAGTGCAGGTGCTGTTCAAATGGAAAATAGCTTCCCTTCACATTCTAGTTTGCTGCCAGATACAGTATGTGTTCAAAAAACTTTCTTGTTTAGACTTTAAGCCTAGAAAGAATTCTTAGTGTGTGTCAGTTATTGTGTGGTCTCTACTGTTAAACTGGGAAGTCATCTCATTATGCTGTGTGGGCATTCATTTTAACATGCCAAATGTTAATGTCAAGATCAGGGATAGTTGCCTTCTTGTGCCTCCTGCTGCCCTTCTGAAAACCAACATGTAGTTCCATGTTTGGTCACCAGATGGCATTTGGTTATTAGGTGAGGAGGTCGGTTAATACTATGCTCCCTTTTTAATTAGATATTAGCACTGCTAATTGTCAACATCCCACTTGCAAACACATCAAAGTCTGATACCCAGGGAAAGATGGGACTTCTGGGAAAATAGGACGACCGACTAAATACATACACCCAACGCCAGATATCTCAAGCATTTATCACTAGAAAAAAAATTCCCAGTGGAGAAAAGTAATCTGCCAATATTAGCATCATTTAACAGGTCAGATGCACAAAGAAATATAAGAATGGTATTACATGGCAACACAACCTAAAAGTAGCAATTTTGTGAAATATGTGTTTAACCCATGTAGGAGAAAGAAAATGAATTGATTTAAAACAAATATAGTTCAAAGATTCGGTAAGTACGATTTTAAAAAAAGAAAAGAAAAATAAGTCTCATGCTTATCAAGGTTGCATTGATTTGATTAAAAATACAGTAAAAACAGTAATACTGTAAAATATTTTTACATTCTTTTACGAACAGAAAGATCAAAAGAACAAAATTTATTTGAAATATTTTTTTTAACTGTATAAATAATACTGTCTCTTTTGATGAATTTAAAGGGATAGTTCACCCCAAAATTAAAAGTCTGTCATTAATTACTCACCCTCATGTTGTTTCAAACCCATAAGACCTTCGTTCATCTCACGAACACAAATACGATAGCTACTGACCCTCCTATAGACAGCAGGGGAGCAAAAACCCAACACTTACAATGTCCAGAAGTATCAAGAACATCGACAAGATAATTAAAAGTAATTTTATGAAGTTACGATAATACTTTTTATGTGCAAAGAAAACAAAATAACTGACTTATTCAGCAATTCTTCCCACCGTGTCACCCTGGCAACCTAGTTTGTAGAGTACCAAAGGTACATCACCGGGTGCTTGCACCTAACACCCAGCACGCGCCTCAGAGGAAAGCTCCGCAAATGCATCTGAATATCCAAAAATGGCTCTTGGGCGGTGCGGGTGAATGTTTGGAGGAGAGGATGCTGATAATTCCCTCCCCGCACAAAACGTATCCGTGTAGGCTTACAAACTACGTTGAACCACTGATGTCACTGTACTATTTTAACAGTGTTCTGTGTAACGTCTGACCTTGAAATGCATTCTCCTGCGGTCACGAAGCTCTCAGATTCATCAAAAATTCTTATTTGTGTTTCCAGAGACTGACAACAGTGTCTTACAGTTTTGAAACACATTATGGTTACCGTTAATTAATGAGTAACTTTAATTTTTGGGTGAACTATCCCTTTATCATCCTTGCTGATAAAAAACTTACTGACCACAACCATTCCAGTTTATATATTACGTCCTTAAAACAGCTTTTCCTTGTATATGTCAGACGGATATTGAGATATGGCAATCAAAATGAACAGTTGAAATCAATTCAATCTAGTGATTGAAGTCCTAAACCATAATGTAGGAATCTTTGGCCAAGTATGGTTACTCAAACTAGGAATTAGTGCTCTGCATTTATCCCCTCCAAAGACATTACATTCTAAACTTTACATTCTTAGTCCATTTAGCAGTACGCTTTGTAGCCAAGCTACTTAACAGTGGGGGATACATAGCGATTCTTCTTAAAGAGTAGGCAAACAGACCCCAGAATGGTTGTAATACCAGTGTCTTAGACCTTGTTCAAATAATACAGCTAGAAAGAGAAGAGATCACTAGTAGAGATAATACTTTTTTTTTTTTTTTTAAGATGAAGTCAAGTAGCGTTTAACGAGAAGAGTTTTTAGGTGCCGCTTGAAAATTGTCAGGGATTCAGCATTCCGGATAGGTGTGGGAAGATCGTTCCACCAGCCAGGTGTGGTGAACGAGAATGTTTTGGAAAGTGATTTTGAGCCTCTCTGTAATGGTACAATGAGGCGTCGCTCACTAGCGGATCTCAAACTTCTAAAGGGGATGTAAATTCGTAGTAGTGAATGGAAGTAGGCGGGTGCTGAGCCTGTAACACTTCTATATGCAAGCATCAATGTCTTGAAATTGATTCGAGCCGCAACCGGTAGCCAATGCAAGGAGATATACTGATGAGGGTGTTAGCATGGGGCTTGGGGGGTGTTCTTTTTGGTCTCGTTGAAGACCATCTTTTTCGTGCCTGCTTGCAGTTCTGAATCATTTTTGTAAGTTTTGATGTGCTTAAGGGGAGTGCCATCCAGAAGATGCATCTTTGCGTAGTTCCCAGCCTAGAGATGACAAGTACACACATACACACACACACGAAGCAGTGGGCAGCCATTTATACAGTCAGGGGTTCAGTGCCTTGCTCAAGGGCACCTCAGTTGTGGTATTGAAGGTGGAAGAGAGTGCTATACATTCATTCCCCCCACCCACAATTCCTGCCAGACCTGAGACTCAAACTCGCAACATTTGGGTTACGAGTCCGACTCTCTAACCATTAGGCCACGACTTCCCCTTGTCATGAGATGAACTGACAGAATAAGGCCACACTCGGTATAGAAAATCAAACGATGTGACCTTGAATTAGAGTGCACACTTACTGTACAGTATGCAGTATGGGCTTTCTCATTACGGCACAGCAGGCGTTCCTTCCATCAGAGAGGGAGGGAACCAACTAGAGAAAATGAACTACAGAAATATGAAAGAGTCAGTTTACTGGCATATTATGAGTGTATAAAATAGAAAATTAGTCTAAATTTATAGCTTACATTCTCAAAAAATATAGTCCTTATTTAAAATGTGCCTCTTTCTCTCTGCACTCTCTCTACTAAATTGGTTAAATCCATTTGCAAGAGAACAGAGAGAGAGCAGCTTCTTTTTTGATACTTCTCTTGCTGTATGGTAGTCATGGTAACACAGACAGTGTTGAAAGATTATGCAGGAAAGTCTGTGAGAGTTCATTGATGCCCTCTTGTTAATGGGCAGCATTACAGCACTACATGTGTTCTGTTTCTCATTCTCTCAAAATTAATGATATAGAAACATGTGCTGAACAATACAGTGTGTGTCTTAATATTTAGTTTCACATACTCACTATTATTTGCTCATGTGCAAATTCAGAATTAGTTAATAGGCTATTTAAATTTAATAAAATAGTTTGAGTAAGTAGAGTTTTTTTAAAATGTGATTTTCAGTGAATTTGTGGCCAAAAACTAGGCCTATTATGCACAACAATTTCTGTACAATTAATGTACAGTTAATAATTATAGTAATAACAAGTAACAAGTTAGTAATAATTATTATTTACAAGTCCTTGGGTAATAATGGATCATATTTTAATACTAATCTGTCATCTGTAGTTGTAATATAGCCTACCAATCTGGGGTGCATTTCATCTACAATGACGTAAATCGGTGATTAACCACCATAGTACGATGCATTGCTGTGGAAACGAAGCTAGTCACGATTGTTTCCTGAACGTGGTTGCATCTCTTCTGCTAAATAATTGATTCCAAGCTGTTGTATTGAACATGGCACCTAATTTACCATTTTTGTTCTATGTTATTTTAATTTATTTGATGTTTGATTCATCGCGGGTTCCCTATTGCGTCATACTCAGGGTTTTTTGCACATGCGCACTCTTCAAAAACGGCGCTTGTTGAGCATGCGCAAAAATATATAGATTCAATTATATAGAATGGAAGATATAGACTACCTGTTAGCTTGCTTATTGTGCAAGAGCATAATGTCTTACTAACAAGCTTCTAACCACATAAGTTTGCGACTCTGTTTGTGAATGTTCGTTTGAACTATGGTTTTGGGAGACACCAAATCGTTGAACTATGTTGGTAATGACGGAACTTGCGACCATAGTTGCTTTTGGGAAACACACCCCTGTCTAGTCCTCTGAAGGCTGGCATGGCCTTGTCACAAACATTACCTCATAAGTTTGCGACTCTGTTTGTGAATGTTCGTTTGAACTATGGTTTTGGGAAACACCAAATCGTTGAACTATGTTGGTAATGACGGAACTTGCGACCATAGTTGCTTTTGGGAAACACACCCCTGTCTAGTCCTCTGAAGGCTGGCATGGCCTTGTCACAAACATTACCTCAACCCGTGCCCAGTTAGTCTATGAATAATTTAAAATAATTTTGTCAGGGACAGGATGGCTGCCAGCTCAGTTAGGCCAGGTTGCTTTGAGCAGCCAGCACCATGACAACAGCCTCTTCAGCCAATCAGAGACAGAAACAGAGCTGCCCCAGATCCACAATATGCCCACACTATGGTTGGACAGGGGTAAAAGAAGAGGAAGAGGAAGGAGAAGAAACATCAGCGACAATGATGCCACACAAACACAGATATGTTCATTAATGTTTTTGAGTCATCACAATTGAAATTTAAGCTCAGCTGCACTTAAAGCTGTTTCAGGGGCCAAAATGTTAAATTGCTACAGCTACATAAATGGTCTCTGTAGAAAAATGTCAAAAGCAACTAACTTATATGTCCTTTTTTAACCTTGAAATAGCATTTTCAAATCATCCTTGATGGTGCACTGACTTGTAATAAGTTGAATGACTTCTGTTTCTTTCCCAAGCTCACTCCAAACTGTTCTGAGAGAATGTGAGTTGGTGAGTGCGTACGAAATTCCGCAAAAAGGATGGGTTGCTTTACGGCAGTAATGAATTCACGTATACAGCTATCCATCGTAACTATGAAAGTAATATATTAACTATAGAGGGCTCCAGTGTTGACAAGGCTACACAAAACTATATACAGTTGCTTTAACTGAAACCTGGAATAGTGTGATTTTACAATTAATATTTTAATTTTGTTAGTCCTGTCATAGTTTATGATAGAGCAACACTAGGTTAATTGAACAATTTAAACCTGATAATTTGCATGGATTTTCATCAAAAGTGCCAGGTGCTTAAGTAAATGATAATTAATTTTCCCACTTACTGAATCTCTGTCAAAGATTCAAAGATTTTTTTTTCAACGATTATACAAGTCTTTATTGCTTTTGAGACATTACATTTTCAACTATTAAATCACAAATAATTGAAGCAATTTAAAATGAATTCAGCAATTAGTTGGAGCTCTTTTACTGCCTTCTAAAGCACTTATGAAGTGGTTTGCATTTGGCCAGACACTGAACTCGGCTGAACTCTGCCTCTATTACAGCACAGATTCCACATCAATCTGGAGTTCAGTTCAGGCCTGAGGTGAGTGCAGCTGGTACTCTTCTGTACATCACACTCAGTTGAATGTCAGACATGTGTATATTTCAGGACATAAATCATACAATTAGCATATAATTTATTACAATTAGAATCTGGCTTCATTCATAGGAAAAAGATTAGTACCTGAAGGCCTTGTCAGTGTATCTGTTAAAAGTTAATAAATAAAGTTAGAACATGCAAGAACCTGTGGCGTGTCTCAGACAACATTTAGGAAAACAGATACATCAACTTCAGCTCTAAACAATATTTATATGTCAGATTTTATCATGGTGTCAGCTGATATAAACCATCATGTCATATGTCATAACATGTTTGTATCACACTGGTGTAGTCAACACACCCGGGGCAGAATTTATTTTCACTTCAGTTCGCTTTGCTTCTTCAGTGACAGCAGATGACAAGAAGCATAAAATTACAGGCATCCATAATAACCAAAACAAGGTCTCTTCTCTTTCATTCTCTTACTCTCCTGATGAACTATGAACTTTTCTTCTTTCCTTCTCTCACCCTTTCCCTTTCTCTGTCAGAAATCTATCAACCATTATTTAGGAAAAAAAGAAGAAGAAAAAACAATGAATAAGAGATATACAAAGTTACAAAAAGTATTAGGACACTTTAAAATAAAAAATGTAAAATGCTTATAAAATTCATCATAAGTATTATTTGATTTTGAATCAGACAGATTTGAATTTTCCGCTGTAAGATGACCTCATGCATAATACAGCACAGTGATGGGATCATAAGAGCTCATTCTCATGAATATACTGAGAAAAGCTTGGAAAACTGATGACGTAGACGTGTACTCTCCAGCCACGGCAGCCAATCCCCACTCCAGATTAACGTGTACGTCACTTTTCGTGACATAGGTTCAACTTTTCTTTTTGAAAGCGGAAGAATGAAATTGCTCCAAAAAATGAAAAAATAACCACTTTTCCCTGAATAATAGTAATAATGAGTGCTATTGTTGTTTTCACTGATGTGCCCTGTTCATATATGTTTACATCTAAAAAAAAATGTGTTTTAGGGTTTCATGACACTTTAAATTAGAAAGTAGCCTAGTCCAAAAAATTGAATGGAAAGATGGTTTGTTTTGCTGTACACTCATGAAAAAAGGGCCAAAACAAAGATGTACCTTTTAGCTTTTGAACTACCAGCAGTGACAGCTTTGTACTTGTTTTCCTGAAAGTTATTATGTCACTTGCCCATGAGAATGTCACGATCAGTGCTGTTTGTATGAGAGTAACTACAGAATATCTGAAACAGTAGGCTATGCGGTTTTGCGCTGGTTTAAGATATTCCTGTCCCTCCTGAGTCTGAGTGGCTCCATCACATCATGTGAGCACGTGTAGCAGAGATCAGCAGAGAGCGTGACATTGAGTGCTGTCTGGCTCTGCCCAGAGGCTTTGGGATGCATTACCATGCGAAGCTCAGCGGAGCACACCAGTCCACTGTCACCGCAGGGGCATCCAAATCATTACACACAGGTCACGCAAAGATGGAAATGGAGAGCGAGAAAATAACAGAGAGAACGGAAAGAGTTCAGGAGAGTGGGAAGGTGGAAACTGTCAATGAATGATGCTATAAATGACTGCTGACAAGTTTTTAAGATTTGCTTTGGTGTCTGAAGGCTCAAAGATTAAAAACCTGAATATAACAAATGAGCACAGTGCAAATGTCTTGTTACTATTACTTCAATTTGGCTTTCAGACATGACAAATATAATGATCCCCATGAAGCCAGTCAGGAAGACTGAATGAAACTGCCAAACTGGGAATGATGATTATAGGAGGATGTGCGCTTAGGTTTGATTAGACACCTTAGGCCAACAAGTAGAAATAATATGATTATTTGATTATTGTTAATATAATGATCTGATTAACAAATGTATCAAATATTTGGGATCAGTACGTTTTTTTAAATGTTTTTGAAAATAGTCTCTTATGCTCATCGAGGCAGCTTCTATTTGAATACACACAGTAAACACAGTAATATTGCAAAATATTATTGATTTAAAAGAGCTGTTTTTTATTTGAATATATTTTAAAGGAGTCATGAGCTGCATACCTTTGATTTTTTTAATTTTGTACTGTTCTCTGAGGTCGGCTTAGAATGTTATCAAAATGTTTTACATCAAAAAACATAATTTAGAAGTAACTGGCTATTTTCTGTCCTGTTTTTAACCCTCTCATCTGAGCGCTCCATTTGAACACTCCGTTCACATAGTTGTGTATGTTTGACAGCCTACATCCTTCCTAAATAGATGCTGCTGTGTTTTAGGTTAAAACGCTAAAGTAATCGCACTATCAATGACGATTCTAATATTTACATGCATCATTTCTAAGAATCTAGGTCTAAAATAACATTTCACAATAGATTGTTATTTCCTGTTATCAGAGACCCTGTCTGAGATCCTGTTATCTCTCAGCTAATCGAAAACGCAAGCATTTAGACAGTTAAAGAACACTCTTTAGTAAAGGAAATGATAATTATAATAATACAAATTTCCCTTACACTCCTCCCTTTTTATCATTCTTTGATAACTAATGATACACACCTTCTGAAATGTTTGCTCACCATGTTCTTCCTAGTGAATTTTCACATAGGTTGTTAATCAGAGAAACTCAAGTTTTACAGTTTAAGCCTGCTAATCCTGTTTTATAGGCATCACATAATCCTATAGCAAGCTGGTTATCCCTTCTATTTACATACTTCTCCGCCCAACCTCATACCATGGGCAAGACCTGCTTGTAAACTTCAGCTTTATTTCATGCATTTATTCTTAATAAAATATCCTCCTCTGACACAACTTTGACAACAGCCGAAACTACTGAATGTAGGCACTGTGAAATTCCCCCTTGTGTGTCTCAAATAACATTTCCACCCACACCACTCACACACACACACACACACAACACACACCCACACAACACCAAACACACTCACGACACCCTACACACATTCACACACACACACCACAGACACAGACAGTTACTTTGGCTATCTAAATTGGGACATTCCATAGGCGTAATGGTTTTTTATACTGTACAAACAGTATTTTCATTACCTTACACGTAAACCTAGCCCTTACAGGAAACTTTCTGCATTTTTACAATTTAAAAAAAAAACTTTGTTTACTTTATTTTTATACCAGTTTTACAAATGATGACGTTCCCAAAGGGAGGTTTTTGGAGATTTTTGTCAGGTTTAGCTCACTTTTGGGTTCAAATTTGTCCCCAAAATATGGTTCAGTAGGTACACACACACACACACACATACACATTAAATAGATTTCCTGTTATCTCTCAGCTCATTGAAAACTCAAGCATTTAGACAGTTAAAGAACACTCTTTAGTAAAGCAAATAAAACTACTAATAATATAAATTTCCCTTAATTGTAAGCAAATCTGTGGTAACATTAAGTGAATAAAGAACCAGTACTTACGAAGTGTCTGGCACTTAATAACGAAATAAAAGATCAAATTAAGTTTATTGTTTTTGTTTCTCGACTATACCTCGTTTACTGCTCTTGTCATTTACTATTCTGTGGGCGGGCTAACTGGCCCGCTGTTAATCAGGTTTGATCTTCCTTCTTCGGCGGAGGCGGTGTGTAAGCACACTTTTACGTCATAAGTGGTACATCCCACAGCTTGTCGTTTTGAACAGACTGTCTTAATATATAGCTGTTTTAGACTACGTGAACCGTTTTTGAGTTCCTGAAACTACAGAATGTTTTAGAGCATACGACCTCTTATATTGTACTAGATATAAAAGTATTTCCAGTCTACCCTTTATAAAATGTAATTTTGTTCCTGTGATGCAAAGCTGAATTTTCAGATTCATTACTCCAGTCTTCAGTGCCACAATGATCTTTCAGAAATCATTTTAATATGCAAGATTTACTGCCAAGGAGACATTACTGATATATGTTTTATATATTGTTTGAAAATAAGTGCTTGTTGTGAAATTTGCTGTGTACACCATGACACATTTTTTCAGGATTTTTAATGAATATTTATTTCAAAAGAACATTTATTTGAAATAGTAACATTTTAAATAAACACAAAGAAACTCTTTTTCTTTTCAAATAAATAAATAAATAAATAAAAATTAATCAAATAAAAATAGACCAAACTAACCATATGCATTGCCTTCAAGGCTTGTGTTCATTCCCTCTCACGCAGATTTCAGAAGTCTGTCAGTGGAAGCAGAGTTGCTCTGTGAATGTTGTTCTTAGTTTAAACACACAGCTAGAGATTCTCTTTCTGCTACGCTTCCAAACACAAATCATGTGACCATAATACAAGAGCAGAGGCTCGCTGTGCATCTCTCCAGTCCAGCTGTACTTCAGACACATAAGAACTATGATCTCAAAAATATGATTTTTGTAGATTTAATGCAAATTAATAGCCTTGCAGACACAACAAAGCAGAACATACACGCATATCTGGGTCACTGGTTGATTTGGAGGCCTCTAGTAGAAAACAGAAGTCGCAGTTCTGAGACATCCAAAATAATGTGATGTTTCTGTTGACAATCACTGTAAATCACTTGATGATACAGTTGCATTAGAAAGATGACAGATTGAAAGAGAGGAAGAGAGACAGATTGAGACTGCATTGTGTCATAAACTGGTTCATATGTCTTGAAAACTTGTTTCAGCCTCTCTGTGGATTGTATTTTTGGACACACAGCAACTCATTAAAAACAGGAACACACAAATTTGTTGTCAAGAGTGGCTGTCTGGCTCTTTTTGCTCTTTAGGCAGAAATTCTGAGGCCGCATTGTTCATCCTGCAAACAGAAGACAACACAATTTTAGACTAATTCAGTGAATTCATTAACTTACAATGACATAAATGCATGCACAGTTCTTACGAAAGGTTTCAAGGCATTGCTCTGAGGCTTCTGAGCAAGAAAAGACAGGATTTTCAGAAAGAAAACATGAAGATATGATATCAGTCATGAAATGATCATGCTAAAGAATGCTTAAGAAAGTATAACAAGAATTATATACACTGACGTACAAAAGTTCAGGGTTGGTAAGATATTTTTATGTTTTTGAAAGAAGTCTCTGTTCACAAGGTTGCATTTATTTGATCAAAAATACAGTAAAAACAATAATTACAAATGTCATTACTCTAATATTTGTTTATTTTTTTATCAATTTAATGCAGCCTTGCTGAAGAACAATATTAATTTCTAAATTCACATTCATTCATTAAAGTCATAAAACAGATTTAGCATTCATAGGACACAATAATATAGCAGAAAGTGAGAGAAAGAGCATAACAAGAGCTTGATTATGCATATTAAATATATTAAGGCATGTTTATGCATATTGTAAAATGTATCAGTACCCTTTTACGCATAATTGCTATATTCAGAAGCATTTAAATAAACAGTCACATATATTTGCATATTCAGAGTTTATTTTACAAATAAGCCACTGAATGCATTCTAATTGCCGGTTTATTATGACAATATGAGTGTTAAATGTTTAACAGCTTCAAGCAAGAGGCAATCAAGAAAACATCAAACTACAAACATGTAGAAATCAATCTCCCCCACCCCAATGAATGAAACAAAACACAATCCAATATTAGCACACTACCAGCTGTGAGACACACTCAGATGCCACATTACCACACCATCAGCACAGACTACAAACATGAGCTCTATCCAGACAGATGTCACATCCCCATATTATTCATTCATGAGGAATGCTTGGCACGTCTTACATCTAGGAATAATAAAGTGCCATTTATCTTTCCTTCCCATGACCTTGGCTGATTTGGATGGCATAAGTTTGAGGTCATGGCAGCTGAATTTTATTCAGATTGCAAAAAAAGGTCAAAGCTGTAGTCTATTTCATGCTTCAGATATGATATCATGATTTACAGCATCCGTCTAACAATGCTCTTGCAACCCCTGAATTTCAGTCTTGGTTCTGATTCATCACAAACACACCATACTTTTTAAATGATTAAATCAATTATTTATCATATCATTCATTTTTATTTTCACTTTCCCTTTTTTCTCTTGTATTCATGGTTTCCTCCTCTCATTCATTTTTAATGATTACACAGTGTCTTCTGCTCAGTAGGTCGATCATTGTGCACATTGTTTGTAACTGCTTTAAAGATACAATCCGTGACTGCTGACTGGATACTAAAGTGGACACTATAAAGGTCTTTGCATGTCCGAAATTTTTGTATGCGTTTTTCTTTTCTTTTCTTCTTCTCGTATTCGTCATCCTTTCCTATCAAAATGCTTGCTATGGATGCGAAAACGCAGAAAATCGAACCTGGTCCGAATTTTTTATGACGGACAAAAGTTTCAGAAGCAGTGTTTAAACGTGATTGACACAATGTGACAATTTTTTTAACGTGCAAAAATTTCGGATGAGAATTTCGGACTCGGTATGCCCTTAACTGTACTTTCAAGATCCAAAACAAACAACAAATGCTTCTGTGTAATAACATTTATACACTAAATTGTGTAAAATGCACTTTGTAGCTAAATGTATACACTAAATTGTGTAGGCTGCATCATTTGAGATGCTACTTAAAAGTTTCTAATAATCCGTAAGACCTTTATTATTTGATTTCAGTTGTGTTTATTTGAGGTTGGAGCTAAACATTGCAGGAAGTTTGCTCTCCAGGAACAGGCCTGGACACCACTAAGCTATACCACAACTTTATTTTTTAGAAACAAGTCAAAATGTAAAGCAATTCTATGTCGCTTTGTGTATTTTTGCAACTTTGGAGACCCCTACAGTTGGAAATGACTGTTGTAAATATTTCACTGTCGTGAGTACGGTGGCTATACACGTGCCTTTGCTGTTGCCATAAAGTAATCCGCCCTTTTCGCGGAATTTCCTACCCACTCACCAAATTTACATTCTCTCAGAACAGTTTGGTGGGGATTGTGGGAATGAAACAGAAGCCATTCGACTAGAACTTAGAGTACCAGCAGAAAGATTTTCAAACTGATATTTTGTAAGTAAACAACAACATACAGTTGCTTTAAGTTATTATTCACTAAAAACCTTTTCCTAACATGAATCTCATCCCGCCTGAAACATGATTTGAAATAGAGAACACTTAAGAACATGACCTTTAGTAGATGGTTTCTTTTTGGCTCAAGTCTTTGTTATGGTAAATATCTGGGGGTGATGTTCTTTGTTTGCTATTGCCCAAAGAAGCGTCTCTTTAAATCCAGACAGGCCGTCAGACTGAACTCTGCTGATTCTAGAATGCTGTAGTCTGAGAGGGACAAGATAACACACACCCAGAAACATGCAAGTTGAAAACTGGCCTCTACAGCAGAACGCTGGCTTAAAGGCGTAATTGCAGAGGCCAGACAGTTGTGTGTGAGAAAGTGTAGAGGAAAAAAGCATCTTGTTGCAGGGTGGACTGTAAAAATTCACTCTTCACTGCATTTCATTTCGAAATCCTCTAGTAGGCTGATTAAAGGGATATTATACCCAAAAATGAAAATTCATCATTTATTCACACTCAAGTCATCCCAGATATATATGACTTTCCTCATGTTCCTCACATTAACACAAATAAAGATGAAAGTGAAAAAAGTTGGTGAAAAATCTAATTTATACAAACTGACCACCAACTTTTTAAAATTGTATTAGCTCAACTGTCACGGAATGGAACGCACTGGATTGTGGCTAATCAAAGAACAACGATGCAGCCCCAGGGCCAAAACAGCAAGCCGGCCAGAAAGTCCCTGCACCCCAGGCGCAGATACAGTGGTGTGAAAAGTGTTTGCCCCCTTCCTGATTTCTTACTTTTTTGCATGTTTGTCACACTTTAATGTTTCAGATCATCAAACTAATTTATATATTAGTAAAAGATAACACAAGTGAGCACAACATTCAGTTTTTAAATGAAGGTTTTTGTTATTAAGGGGAAACAAAATCCAAAACTACATTGCCCTGTGTGAAGAAGTGTTTGCCCCTTTGTTAAAACTGTGGTTTATCACACCTGTGTTCAATTTCTCTAGCCACACCCAGGATTGATTACTGCCACACCTGTTCGCAATCCAGAAATCTCTTAAATAGGACCTGCCTGACAAGTGAAGTAGACCAAAAGATCCTCAAAAACTAGACATCATGCTGAAAGGAAATTGCATTTATTTCCTTATGAAATACTCTTCATGAAGCCAGTACTCAGGAACTCACACAAAACAGACCCCATGCCATAAAACAATAAAACTTATCTGGAGAAGAAATCTTCAAAGAGAGCAAACAACGGCTCTTTCCTCGCCCATTTACGACCCCCTTCTCCTCCTGCCCTCTCTGCCTCTCCCTCTTTTCCCCCAAAAGGTTTCACCCAAAGTTCATCAAGAATATGCATATCCCCCAGACATGGGTCTGAAAGTCTTCAACCCCCTTAATTTTTCACTCTTGGTTATCGTGCAGCCATGTGCTAAAATCATTTAAGTTATTTTTTTTTTCTTCATTAATGTACACACAGCACTCCATTTTGACAGAAAAACACAGAATTTTTGACATTTTTGCAGATTTATTAATAAAGAAAAACTTAAATATCACATGGTCTTAAGTATTCAGACCCTTTCTTTGCTCAGTATTTAGTAGAAGCACATTTTGATCTAATACAGCCATGAGTTTTTTTTTGGGAAAGATGCAACAAGTTTTTTCACACCTGGATTTGGGGATCCTCTGCCGTTCCTCCTTGCAGATCCTCTCCAGTTCTGTCAGTTTGGATGGTAAATGTTGGTGGACAGCCATTTTTATGTCTCTCCAGAGATTCTCAATTGGGTTTAAGTCAGGGCTCTGGCTGGGCCATTCAAGAACAGTCAAAGAGTTGTTGTGAAGCCACTCCTTTGTTATTTTAGCTGTGTGCTTAGGGTATTTGTCTTGTTGGAAGGTAAACCTTCGCCCCATTCTGAGGTCCTGAGCACTCTGGAGAAGGTTTTTTTCCAGGATATCCCTGTACTTGGCCGCAGTCATCTTTCCCTCGATTGCAACCAGAGTCGTCCTGTCCCGCTTCAGCGAAAAACAACTCCCCACAGCATTGATTCTGCCACCACCTGCTTCACTGTTGGGCCTGGATTGACAGGTCTGATTCAGTGCCTGTGTTTTCTCCCACATACCGGCTTAGAATTAAGCCAAAAGGTGCTATCTTGGTCTCACAACTTGGAGTCCTTCAGTGTTTTTTGCAAACGCCCTGTCGGGCCCTTTCACGTCGCCTCGTGCACTGCGAGGAGTAGTCGCCTCCGTTTGCCGCTCCACCTTCGCCTAAAGCCCCCTGACTGTTCTAAGGGTCTGCATGGAGGGTTGACTATTCATACAACTTGGCTCCCACGCCCGACACTGCATCCTTTGTAGCTCAGCCCCAGTTATCTTTGTGTTCTTCTTTACCAACTCTCTGCAACCTCGCATCTTCTCCCACCGATATCTCATTTTGCGTGGGCATCGGAAGGCCGCTCAGGAAGGGTTTTTCTGGTCTCCCAACGTCTTCCCATTTAGGTGATTATGGAGGCCACTGGCTCCTAGGAACCTTAAGCAGCAGACATTTTTTTGTAACCTGGGGCCATATCTGTGCCTTGCCAACAATTCTGTCTCTGAGCTCTTCAGGCTGTTCCTTTGACCTCATGATTCTCATTTGTTCTGACATGCACTGTGAGTTGTAAGGTCTTATATAGACAGGTGTGGCTTTCCTAATCAAGTCCAATCAGTATAATCAAACACAGCTGTCTCAAATGAAGGTGTAGAACCATCTCTAGGACGATCAGAAGAAATGGACAGCACCTGAGTCAAATATATGAGTGTCACAGCAAAGGGTCTAATACTTAGGACCATGTGATATTTCAGTTTTTTCTTTTTTAATAAATCTGCACAAAATGTCAACAATTCTGTGTTTTTCCTATCAATCTGGGGTGCTGTGTGTACATTAATGAGTGAAAAAAATTAACTTAAATGATTTTAAGCAAATGGCTGCAATATAACAAAGATTGAAAAATTTAAGGGGGTCTGAATACTTTTCCGTACCCACTGTTATCATGTATTCTTGTGACCTGTGTTTTTCCCCTTCCTGTTTTAGATGCATTTTAAGGTCTTTGTGCGATTAGGTAAAATTGGTGTTTCAACTCTCAAAGTAGATCAGTTCTAATTGTAGAAAGACTTAAAACTTTGTAGAAGGTGTTTGGTGTTGAGGAGCAGGAGCTGTGTCCCCAAAAAATTATTTAAGGATCTGTGAGATGTTTTCCAAGCCAGGTCAGTGAACCCCTGGAGCACAGTACACAATCAAAAACAAGAAGGTCTTTTAAAATGTTTTTTACAACTGATTGGAAAGATTTTATCTTTTGGTCTTGTAGTTCTGGTAGCTTATGACATAAAGGGAAAGTATTGTGCAATTTCTATTCAGGGCGATAATCCTGTATCCAGAGGCCCGTAGGGTAAGGTGTCCATAACTCCCCACTATGATTTCCTAAAAGTCAGGTAGTGCTATTGATCTCTAGATTGTCTTTGCTTATTTGGATGTCTTTCTTTGAGATTTTGGTATCTTTGAATTGGCTATGTAATTGGTATAATACATATTTACCTGACTGATAATAATTTGTTACATTTGACTTTATTCTGACTCGATCCAAAATCATTATGACTAGTAAACTGCATAAGAGGCTGTTATTGTTACCAATAGAGCAGCAAATCTAATGGCCCCACAGGATAGATCAAGACTGTAAGGCTCTTGTGAATGGTTTAGTAGAGCAAACAAACGGCACCTTACATCTCGAGACCTTCCTGTATTTCTTCTATCGCAGAGGGTTAGCAAGGTGGACGGCAAAGGACGAATGACTTACCCCGTGGTGGCAGAAGGCAATCAGTAGCGGTAGGCAAATACAGGATGTAGACCGGACTCGACACCCTCGGACGAACATCCTGACTGGCAGTGTGTGATCGGTAAGATGCCACGTAAGCCACGTGGTGAGGACTTGACAGAGGACATTATCGTGTCCCCGTGAACGATATATTGAAAGTATAGTAGGATCACCAATAATCATATACATCTCAAATTAATATGTGTTGATCATTAAAGTGAGTTCAGGATATTTCAAGCAATTATTTCTACTTAAAACTGGAGCACCTGTGAATTGGATTCCGATTGACACCGAGCTAACAAAATTGGCTGAACTAGCGCCTGATAAATTGTCAGAAGCGCCCCAAAACAGTAAAAAACGCCGTATACCATTAACCCCTGCGACACCCTGCCGCCTGGATTCCGCTATTTTGGGCTGGCGGGGATCTCTTGCACAATTAGTCCGGAGACTCCAAAATCCAAATACAGTAAAAACAATAAATGTGATCAGAAGAATAAGCTTTATGTGTAAATCTAAAGGCTGGATAAAGGGTGTTATAAACGCCAGTTTCGTTAAATGTGCCGTTGTGGGTTACACAACCAAAGCCGAACACCGCTTGTGGGCCATTCAGTCACTATAAATGACAAAACAATACGATACATGTTTTGAGCCACCCGGTCTTCGGAGGGCTCAGTGACCCGGACCAAAACTTTACCCCCAAAGAGCACAGCGTGTTCCGCGACGGCATCCAAGATCACAAAGACCCACACATTACCACATGCCAATATACATTGTAGCCGTTCTAGTATATGCTCGGTAGGGCAGTGGTGCACGAACTCCAACCATAGACACGAGACTGGGCAAAACATGGTCTGCATGGCCAGAGGTCGCTGTAAGCTCACGAAAACCGCTGTCTGAGTCAAAAAGACTCATCAAGTGCTCGGCGCAGTTTGCCCAAGAATCACATCTGATGATCCCCAAGACTATTTTGGACCAAACTTGCGGGGTACCGACAGGGACAAAGTGAACTTTGGTAGGGGGGGGCCCTCATTACGGCTGGGTGGTCAATTAACACTCCGCAGTGCAGAAACCAGACACAGCTAGACTTCACCAGTTAAAATGATAGGGGGTGGGTGGCTATGGGATGTCTGGGGCGTTTTTGACTTGCTATTCAGGACCTTAGACTGTGCCACTTTGGTAGAAATGTTGGTACAGGAGACATGAATTCTGCTCGGTTTACCAAAATAAGGCCTGAAGAGAAGGTGTGCCGACCAGCGGTGTCTGTTGACTATCAAGGCTGAAAGGGAACTTGGGCTTGCTGCAGCAGGACCATGTATCCAAACACACCACAAGCCCACCCGTGAATGTCTTTAAGAAAAACTAAACGAAGACTTTGGAGTGGCCTAGTTAATGTCCTGACCTGAATCCTATTGAGGTGCTGTGGCATGATCTTAAAAAGGCGGTTCATGCTTGAAAACCCTCCAATGTGGCTGAATTACAACAATGCTGCATAGATGAGTGGACCAAAATTCATCCACAGCACTGTAACAGACTCATTGAAAGTTATCACAAACGCTTGATTGCAGCTGTTGCTGCAAAGCATGGCACAACCAATTATTAGATTTAGGGGGCAAACACTTTTTCACACAAGGCCATATAGTTTTGGATTTTGTTTTCCCCTTACATAAGTACAAAACCTTGGCTGGGAAATAACCCGCTGTTTCGTCCCACGTTTGATTCTTTTTTCTATATTTTAAATTTGTTTGAATATCGAAACATTAAAGTGGATCCGACATGGCAAGAAAGAAGAAATCAGAAGGGGGCGCCAACACTTTTTCACACACACGGTACCATGCCGCTGGACTAGCTTGAAGTAAAGTGACAAATAATGCCGGGGACAAACACACGGACACAACTATCAGGAGGAGTCAATATATTGACTAACTAGCACAATGCCTGTTGCTTACAGATTTATTACTAATGTAAAAGGAGTATTTACTTGTGTCCCCACCGGCGGTAAGCGAGTCCGTGGGTCTCTCGAGGCACCCCCGCTCTTCAGTGTTTTTACGCACTTTCTTCTTCTTGTTTCAGTTGACATATTTCAGTGTGGACTTCCGATAGGTCTTACTCTCGGGAGTGTGGCTCTCGTGCGTGCGTGCGCTCTCACACAGATGGCCGTGTCACACTGGGCACCACCCCGCATCGCGGTGGGCTGAGCTGAACACCTGTCATCGTCAGACAGAGAGAATGCATGAACACAATGTGGCTTAAAAGATAATGGTTTGAGGTCAAAACATCCCCCTTGGGAGATTTTTAGCGAAAATCTCTAAAGCAACTATGTGGATTACTTAAACAATGCTAGTGCCAACAGGTGGCACTCATCAAATTTGAAGCTAATGATTCAATGGACATTGGTGGGTTTTAGCATGTAGCTTGATAAGTTATTTTGTTTGGTCAACTTGGAGATTATTCGCAATCAATATTTGTGAAAATGCTTTGAGCTTGTGGCCCCCTAAACGATGAACCTGTGAGTTTCTCCGTTTTACAATTTACCACAAATCATACAACTGCACCAAAAAATACCAGACAGCTTTTAAATGGGTTTATGTTCCCCCAAAAAGGCACATTCTGTGCATTGTAATTACGGAAGATCCCTCTGCGTTAGTCATCGGCTGGAACACAAAGTAAGATCTGTTGTGAGGAAATTTGAGAGCTCTCAGACCCTGCATAGACCGCAACGCAACTGAAATGTTCCCAGACAGAAACTGTATTAAGTACGGGGGAAGAATTGTTAAATAAATTGGGATTTTGTTTGTTGTGTGTCACAAAAAGTATTCTCGTAGCTTCGCAATATTGAAGTTGAACCACTGATGTTACATGCACTTTTTTACCGATTCTCCATTGCTACATTTCCTGCCTGGTAACATTTCAGTTGCGTTGCTGTCTATGCAGGGTCTGAGAGCTCTCAGATTCCATCAAAAATATCTTAATTTGTGTTCCGAAGATGAACGAAGGTCTTACGGGTTTTGAACGACATGAGGGTGAGTAATTAAAGAATTTGACAGAATTTTCATTTTGGGGTGAACTAACCCTTTAAATGCTACATATTAACTTTATTCGGTCTAATGGTCACATACTATCTTGCGTGTCCACACTTACTTTTGGAGACATCGGTGATGTGGACACTCTTCAGAAAGCCTTGGTGTCTCGGTCCATGCTGGTCCACTCAAGTCCATATAAGCCAGAATCTTAAAACAGCTGCTGAAGTGGATTCTTGATTATAAAATGGACTGTTCTGATCCTGGATGCTGATTGGTCAAATATACGATTGTATTGTAATCTTTGAATAAAAGCAATATGGCACTCAAGCCCTTACTGTATTTTGAATACAGTCATGGCTAAAGGCGTTGCAGGCGCTCCACAGTTTAGCAACAGTCCTGCATGCGTGACTACAGTATTCACAATATATGATGTTGACGGCCAGTGTACAGCAGATGCTTTTAAGAAAATCAGAACACCACATTTCTATTTTTTCTCAAAATCTTGTTTAATAAATTTATAAAACACAATTCTGTTAATGGTTCATAACAACAGCAGGAGTAGAGAAATGAAATATCAGTTAGGCAGGGAGGGATGGGGGCAGGCCAACCCCTGAGTTTAAAACCGTTTCCTCATCCTGTGGTCAAAGGTCAACTAACCCCCTGAGAGAGACAAGAGAATGAGGGTAAAAAAACTGGGCAAGAGGTGAGAGCGGACAGAAACGGCAAAAATGAGCAGGCATAATGGAAAGGGAGATTGAACAGTGAGGGGGTAGGCGACCTCAGAATAGGTGGGATCAGGGAAACTTCATAGTCTTCATAGCAAAACTCTGGAGACTCAGGTAGAAAAGTTGAATTGCAAAGTCACTTGTTGTTCAAGTCTAGGTTATTCCTGCCAAAAGAGACGAAACAAACCCCCCAAATGCAATGTTAACATGTAGTTACACCCAACCCTGGGAGTGCTTCCATTTTTCTTTCTCATCGAGAGGGGGTGGAAGGACTTTTCAGCATTTGCGGAGGGATGAGGACGAGAAGTGGAATCGTTTGAGGGAAGGGACGGGGTTTTACCACAGACACCATTGAAACATATATCAGTGGGGAGTGCAAACATTGTCTTTTTCCTGTGGGGACAAAGAGAGAGAGAGAGAGGGAGAAAGAGAGAGAGAGAGAGAGAGAGACTGCATCTCCACTACTCATACCTCTGTATTGTCTGCAATCGATTTTAAAATGAATCCGTCCCTTTATTCCTTTGTCTCTCTCACTCTCCCTCCATCCATTCTCAAGGAGCCGACAGAGGAGACTCGCGGTTTGGTGAGCCAGAGAGTGAGAGGTCCTCGGGCGGAAATACGGTCAGAGTGCAGGCTCTGATGCCACCGAGGGACTCGGGCAAGTCGAACACTTTGTGCCATTCGTCCTTCTCGGGGTCGTATTTCTGGACGATCTCCACCATGCAGCGATTGTTCCACGAGTAGCCGCCCACCACGTAGATCTTGTTCTCAAACACGGCCACGCCCACGTCGCTCTGTCCACGGAGCATGGCGGCGATCGGCGTCCACAGGTCCAAGGCGGGACTGTAGTACTCACAGCTCAGCACGTCGTCGTAGTCGCTTGTGCCCCGGAAGTGGTTTCCACCGATGACGTAGAGGCGGTCGCCCACTGTGCACATGCAGTGCAGGCCACGGACCGTCGTCATTGGAGCCTTCTGAGTCCACTTATCAGCGTCCGGGTCGAAGCACATGAGCTCCTTCTGGAAGGTGTCATGGGTTATTCCACCTGCACAACAAACCGCAGAGAGAATTCACATCACTTTCTCAGCTGTAACAGACACCTTGTGCGTGAATGTTCTTGGGAGCATTAGATATACAAAACAAGAAATTAATAATGCATAAACTCTCTCAAGGTCTGCTGAGGAAAGAGTTAAGATTGAATAATGCATTTCGAAAACACAAACACACAACCAGGTCCGCACATTCCCCGAAATAAACTAGAGAGGGAAGCGGAGGAAAAAAAGACAAGAGGAAAAAGAAAACAGGACATGTCTACAGGGAGGGCTGAAAATAAAGAGAACCATCCCATCAGGAACCTGGGCATCAGCCAACCAGACCCTCTCTTCTCTTTCTCGCTCCATCCCTCCTATTTTTGCCCTCTAACTCTTCATCCATCCATTCTTTCCTTTACTAAGAGAAGAGAATGATTCACTCACACACACGCACTTTCTCATTCTCCTCTTCCAGTGCATTTGTGTGAATCGAAACAAATAAAGCAGTAAGAGGATAAAATCTGAAGTGAAACAGTGAGGAAACAGGCAAAGGAGAGGAAGAGGTGAGACTAGAGAGATGATGACAGAGAACAAAGCATGAGGCAGCACATAAGATGAGACTGTTTCATGCATGCACACTAATGCTCATGTGAGTGCAGAGCTTAATAATACTCCACTACTTCATGACCTATCTAGCTGACTGAGAGTCAGAGAGAGTGAGAGAGAGAGAGAGAGAGAGAGAGAGAGAGAAGAGAGAGAGATGCATGCAGGAGTAGGGACACAGATGCCAGAGTAAAAACAAAAGGATCAGCACTTCCAAAAATACTCTAGAGAAACAACGTGGGTGGAGGAGATGGAGGAAAGAAGTGTGAGAATCAGTGTAAATGCGTAATGTACAGTACATAACCAGACAAAGACTTATGCATGCATAAATACACAATGCTTGAGGCAGAATAGAGTGAGACTGTAACATGGAGGAAGGTTTTATATTTTGTATAATTACAAGTGCAGTTTTGAAGAGATTTTTATATATATTTTTTTACAACAGTTATTAACTCTCTAGAAATATCACATTGATCAAAATCAGTTTTTTGTTTTTCCATATTTTTCATTAGCTCAGACAACCATTCAGAAAGCATTTAACCTTTATAATGTGACATTTCTGAGTGAAACAATATTTATCACGGAAAAAGGTAGAGTGGAACATGATTTTATCCATTTGGATTTGACTGGTTTCTAAATTAGATATGATTAACATTTATTTTCCCTATCCACATGGTCTTGGGTATGTCCATAGAATGTCTGTTTTAGAAGCCAAGAAATAAATTGTATTTAAAAAATGGCAAAAACATAAAAATAAAATGTGTATACATTTATAAAACAAAAAAAACAAAAAAAAAAACTTTTGATTTTTTAGACCCTATGAAATGGAAAACCAAATACTGTTTTCCATTATATTTCTGGATTCCATTTGAATGGTTTCATTAAATTTTAATCAAAGCATCTCTAATTAATTTATTCCATTCAAAAATTATTTATTGTTTTATTTATTTTTTCAGAAATACTGTGTGTATTAAAATTTTTCTGCTAAAAATTCTGCTAAATATTTTTTTTTTGCTAAATATTCCTTAAAAAACCTACTTTTGATTTACCAGTCTAAAATTTGGCAAATTCGGTGACATTCCACGTTATACTGTAGATTCTGTTTTTATGACTGGATTTCTCGTTTTCCGTATCGCAGAAATCATAGGGCCCTACTACAGTGACACTGCTTCATATACAGCGCTCACATATCATGTTGAGGAGTTCAGAGTGTTATTTAGAGGTTGCTGGAGGGTCTCGTGCTTGTGTAAGAGTTTTGAAAGCTAATGTATGGAGTGGTAAATGTGTGTGTGGGAGAAGACAGAAAGCCTTGAACAGCATTATCACAGCTCTTTGTGTTTAGTGTTGTGTGTGTGTGTGTGTGAGTGAGATCACACTCCTCCTACATACCGCCATGTTCATTATCACACAGAAACACACTTCTCTAATTCATGTCATCACTACTTCTCCTCCTCTCGCCACCCTATCCAACCAACCATCTCTCTCTCTCTGTTTATCATTCTCAGTGAAAGTAGGACTCATCTCCATAAAGCAGGATTTGAGCTGCAATCCTGTAAAGTGAGCATGTGATGGGAACAATCCTGCACAGGGCAGGTTAACACCCTGTGAATGTGTCTCTGTGTTCCTCTGTTTAGAGAAGTTAGTTTCTTGCCATCTGATAGAGAGAACACTGATCTATGGAGGATCAGTTTGTGTGTGTGGTGAGAACATCTCATTCTCACCCTCCAGATATTTCTCTTCCTGTCAGCAACACCTTACCAGCTACCTGTTCTGTGAAAATGTGTTTGAGAATGAGGATGCGGATTTGTGATTAAATTCAACTATTTTCTTGAACTTGTGCGCATATTAAAGGTGAAGTGTGTGGTTTTCATTAAAACTGATTATATTTAAAATTCTATAGATACATTTTAATCAAGAGTTTGAGCTTGACTCTTAAAACAAAATGCCTGAAAAAATTTATCATAGTCTTTCCACAAAATAGTAAGCAGCACCAATGTTTCTTGAGCATGAAATCAGCATATCAGAATAATTTCTGAAGAATCATGCGATACTGAAGACTGGAGTAATAACTGCTGAAAATTCAGCTTTGTCATCACAAGAATAAATTACATTTTATATTAAATGAACATAGAAAACCATTGTTTTAAATTGTAATAACATTTAACATTTTTTGGATCAAATAAACGCAGCCTTGGTGAACATGAGACGATACAAAAACATCTAAAAATCTTATTGTCCTTGAACTTATGAACAGTAGTGTACATGGGTCAAAGACGAAAAAGGGTTTAAGCATAAAAACAATAAGTGCAATACAGCTTTAAATTGTTGTTGATTTTCCCCAAAAAATGTCAAAAGTTTTCCGTTTAATTTAATTGCAATTTAGTTTTTGTTTTTCCAAGCAAAAAAATAAATATCATACATTTTCCCCTGATTTTCAGAATACGCCCACTAGAATATCCTTCAGTGTAACAATCTCGTCAGGCATATTTACAACAAAAAAATAAATTTATGACATATTAAAAAACTAATTAATTTCACCCCAAATACTAATTAGTTGTAACTTTACATTTTTTACATTTGCCACTATCCTAGGTTTTGCCCATTTGTCAGTAAGAATTTTTACTAATTTAAAACACAATACAATTTAATATGCTCCCTTGTTCTTTTATATATTTTAATATGTACAAGTCAGAATAAGCATGTTGTTTGAATTTTTTACATAAATATTGTGTTACACTGAATCACAATGTAACATTATTTACCAAATTATGACATTTTATCCTCCAAAATTTTTTTTGAAACCTTAAAAGTAGACACTTTATTTGTATTTAATGTGCTTTCTATGGACATATAATCATTTTTGTACATTTTTTTGATGCGTACATCTTGAAGGGATAGTTCACAGACCCAAAAATGAAAATTTGATGTTTACCCAGGGCATCCAAGATGCAGGTGACTTTGTTTCTTCAGTAGAACACAAACTGAGATTTTTAACTCAAACTGTTGCAGTCTGTCATTCTTATAATGGAAGTGAATGGGAATCACTGTTTTGAGAGTCAAAAAAACATACACAACAAAACCAAATTAAACCCTGCGGCTCATGACGATACACAGATGTGAATGTGTAAATACACAAAACGATTGGTATGTGCAAGAAACTGAACAGTATTTATGTCTGTCCTGAAAACGTTTGCATCTTCTTCTTCAGTCTGCGCGTGAGGAGTCGTCGTCTTCTTCTTCTTGCTTTACAGCGGATCGCAGACTTATAAGTGCATTACCGCCACCTATCTCTCAAATGTACCATTAACACTCCTAATTGAGATGATAGATAGTGTCAATGGTCCATTTGAGAGATAGGTGGCGGTAATGCACTTATAAGTCTGTTCAGTTTTTTGCACAGACCGATCGTTTTGTGTCTTTACACATCATAATCGCCACGCTCCCAGGTTTACATTGGTTTTGTTTGTGATATGTTTTATGCCTCTCAAAGCCGGGTGGGTGTGATTCCCATCCACTTACATTATACGACTGACAGACTGCAACGGTTTGACTTAAAAATCTTAGTTTGTGTTCTACTCAAGAAACAAAGTCACCTACATCTTGGATGCCCTGGGGGTAAGCAGATAAACATCAAATTTTCATTTTTGGGTGAACTATCCCTTTAACGTCTTTGACCCACATACATAAAAAACAAACATACAGATGTGTGACAGGTACCTGAAATGTACATGTATCCTCCGTAAACAGTGCCTGCGTGTCCATAATGCGGCTCGTTCATTTTGGCCACATAATTCCATTCATTTGTTCTGGGGTTATAATACTCCACAGTTGCTAGAGAAAGACAAGATACAGTGAGAATTAGAGATGAAAACAAGGTATTGAATGCCAAGAAAGATGACTAGACTAACAGCTGAGTTAATGTGGATCCAGGAAGAGGTCTAAAGGGGACAAAAAATGAGTTCTTGTACATTAGTCATGCTCTCACAAACAGAAAGAAAAGGGAAGCTTTAGTGATCAATTATACACAACCAAACTACTGTACTTTCAAAGCACACTGAACAGCTGCAAGTTTAGATTCTGATGACCATTAATACAGATTCAGTGACATTCTACCACAGAGATGATGATCTATTATTAACCATTATTGAAGGAGGTACACAACATAAACCCAATAACGGTACAAAGACCACTGTATCCACAGAAACCGCTACTTCACCTGTTAAATATTCACAAAAACTCACTGCTCTTATCTAATTTCTCTAAATCAGAAGCAATGCTTTTCATAGGTTTATAAAGTATCTGTCCACACAGATCAGATGATAAAGAGAAGATCTGATACAGGCAGATGATATATTCATTTCTAGTTCTCTTTATCCAAGGTAAATCGGAGATTGGGAAAAATATAATTTTTGGTGACTTATCTGATTCCGGACTAGATGTTTATTTAGAATATGTCACTCTTTTAAATAAGAGAATATAAAAACAATCACAGAACAAGCTCTTAATGCTGTTTCTGGCTAAAAAAATAAAAGGATAAGAAACTGTAATAACATAAAATGTAGCTTGTCCAAGTACTTATAAACAGTTTACTAAACCAACTGTATGTAAAATCCTAAACAGCAGCAGGTGGAAAATAAGTGGTCCGAAAATGAGCAATGAAGGTTCATGACTCCCTCACTGATATCCATGATTTTAAATAAAGTGTCCGCAAAAAAATATAAAATCGTTACACACTGGTTACACATAATTATGGGTATTTAAAGTAGAGTTGAGAGACAATTCATCATACATACTTCACAAGAGCATAAGTTCACTGTGTACATAAAGTTTCTACACTCTAAAAAATGCTGGGTTATATACATACCAGTGCTGGGTAAAATATGGACAAACCCAGCAAATTGGGTAGTTTTGACCCAGCGGTTGGGTTACTACCCAGAAAATTAAACATTTAACCCAACTGCTGGGCCCAAACAACCCAATTGCTGGGTTTGTCCATATTTCACCCAGCACTGGGTTGTATTTAACCCAGCATTTTTTAGAGTGTACTTATTTATTCCAAGGTTTTTCTAAAACTGATGTGATTGACTTTTCAATGGAATTGCCAAAAGCAGCCAGCATGGTCTAAATTTGTTTATTACAGCAAGCATAGACGGCCTGTTTTCCACTAATGATCGACAACAGGAGAGTCTGCATCTGTTCTGATTCAGAACCAAAAATACAACTTTCATACGCTTTATATCTGTAAATTAATGAGCGAGACAGCACCACTGACAGACTGTCTTTAAACTATGATCGTAATTATCACTCGCACAACAGTCATTCGCTCAATCCTCATGACCCAACACAGACACATTTATCAGGATCTGTCAGTCCACATTTTTAAAACAAGTTAAATATGAAGAAAAAAAACACTGCTTTTAGCTTTTAAAATCAATCACTTGTCATTCATATTTAACTGCAGTAATGGAAAATTCCTGCAAATCCTGTACTGAGAGTCAGTGACAAATCAAACACACTGGGCAGGAATATTAGACTGCGGGCAGAGTCCACAAACAGTATGGGGTAAAAAGATTAAATTCAACTCAAAGCAATAAATTCCACTTGACTGCCATGATGGAGGTCACTATAGAAACATGGGCGACTGAGCGCTAGGGGCTTGAGCGTCGTCTGATAAACATGAGAAAGGCCAGAGAGTGTGTGTGTCAAAGTGAATTGCATGCAGAAAGCTGTAAGTAAATTTTTTGTGCTTTTTCTCAGTCTTGCTGTGGAAGTGAGTGTGTCAGAGTCCATTATCAAACCTCTGTAGTGTGACATCTGTGTGTGTTTTTGTCTCTTTCCTGTCAATTTTGAGGTGCAGTACATATCTGGTGTGAGTGTGTTTGTGTGCATAGTTATGGGGAGCATTGCTGTGGATGATGGGAGGGTCATTTTTGTTTGTGTAGATATTAATGTGTTTGCACTATGTTCTGGTATTCTGCTATATGCAGGCTGCCCCTGCATTTTAATTACCCAGGTTGCACTGAGGCATTCACCCTGTGAGAACTATCATCTCTGGTTAAGCTCCACCTTTGCCTGATGCAGTCATACAACCATAGCCACTGGAATAATGACTATAAAGCACACAGTGCAGACATAAATCCTGTATACTATTAATATTTTTGCTGAAAGCTCTTTTTGCCCCAATGCTAATTAGTTTTTGAGTTTCAAGGGTGCTCCATCCATGTGCATCACCAATGATTCCTCACTTTCTGTCATTTCTGGGGCATCCAAACATCTGTAGCCTACGATGATCTAATTGCTATCTGTCTTGAATACATATTAGCAGGCATATTAAATACTCTTAAGTATAATCAACAAATAAATATCAAATAACAAAATGATGCACTGCAGTTAATAAGCACTAAATAACACTATTATACCGCACAACATTTTTTTTAACAGAGCTTTTTCAAATCCCGGCATAGCTGAATTCTACAATAAAAGGATGAGTTTGACCACCTTTCAAATGAATGAGATAAAAATGTGTGGGTGGTTCAACTGGTTTTGCTTTAGGATTTTACGCTTGACATTGAGTTGTGACCCAAAAAGTACCACAATTGCTTACAGTACACAGTAAACAACAATATCCTTAAAAACAAACATTAAAATATATTAATATTACAGTTAACCACATATGCTTAACAATATGCAGTAAAGGTATTATCATGACATAGGCTCAAAATGGACCATCACCCCATATATTTTCTAAATGCATCTTTCTGATCTTATTGTGAACAATTCATCCATGAATACATTTCTTTGTTTTATTTTTTGAAATTTAAGTCAGAATTTTTCAACAAAATGTCATAGTTTGATCTTCTGGTGATATGACAGCCTTCTCTCTGGTGATGTATGATGTATGATGGACTTTACCATCTGATCCACTGCAAGCTCGCATTCAGATCTGTGTTAATGCAATGAACAACTGATGAGATAGTAGGGCTGCACGATAAATCGAAATTAAACCGCAATCGCGATAAGGCAGAAGCTGCGACAGTCATGCGCATCTTGTCAGTGAATCACGGTTCTGTGATCAGTAGTAAATCTCCATCCGAAGGCCAAATACGCCTCGCAGAAGAAATCGGTAGTGATAATGAGATTTAACAGCTTCCATTGATTCAACGTGATTAATAAACACAGGACTATGACAATATATGATTTATCTGAGTTCTTATTCTAATCTTTAAATAGTTAAAGGGGTCCTATTATGCTTTTTCACTTTTTCATCTTAAGTTAGTCTGTAATGTTGCTGTTTGAGCATAAAAAAGATCTGCAAAGTTACTAAGCTCAAAGTCCAATTCAAAAGGAGCTATTTATTAGCAGAAATCACTTTTCAAAACTACAACGAACGACTCGTTTGGAATACAACGCATATTATTTCCGGGATTTGTGATATCACAAAGATCGATGAATGGGATGAGACATGGTTGAGCTGCACTAAAGAAGGCAACAAGTGTTATCACTATGCCGGAGACGCGCTAGCTTTCTCAAGGCAGACAAACTTAGATTGGTTACAATCATCCGGGTTTAAAATCGCGCTCAAATTGATTCGATTTTGACGAATCATGCCAGACTGGGGAGAGAGGTGTGTAATAATGTAAACTAGTGAAACAAATAATGTGTTTTTCGAACACCTAGTATGAGAGCCTATTCTAGTACACCCCCAAAACAAAATCAAGACTTGTAAAAGAGCATAATAGGACCCCTTTAATAGCTAAACGAAATAGCCTTTATCACCTCTTAGAATACTATGAAATATGCTGCGTGCCTTATTCTGTTTAAGAAGCCACATTATCTCACTGAAGGATTTATTTCAAACACTCGACTCACGTTATGAAGTGAGTATGGAGTAAAAACATGTTATTAAATGTGGTATTTTCACATGCTTTCAGATGGAGCAGCATTTACAACACAGAGCTGTAGTTCACTGAGAAGCTACGCAAACAGCCGTTATCGCAGAATGATATCTTCGATTTCATTATCACGCGATTAAATTATCTGCGATAATGAACGCGATATTGCGTAGCTTGTCAGTGAACTATGGCTCTGTGTAGTAAATGCTGCTCCATCTGAAAGCACGTGATGGAGATTTACTACTAATCACAGAACCAGCTTTACTGACAAGATGCGCATGAATATCGCATTCGATTAATCGTGCAGCCCTAATGCATAGAGACATATCTGCACTCTACTTTTTAGAAATGATCTGCTGCTACTTCAGTTACACTGCAATTTTACATTTTGATAGTGTCATGCTCTCAGCATTCCAAAATTCACATTCCAAAATGCAATGGTGACAGCACAAAACGTGTTGATCCTCACTGCACGCAAACGAGATTTTAATGTAGTCTGGGTTGTAATTTTTATCTTGTGTAATCCATGGTTCTGAAGGTGAAGGGGAAGTCAAGTCCATGTTGGTATCTGCCTAATTATGCTAGCTTCTACATTAGTGACAAAGTATTTTGAGTCACGGCCCACCAGTTGAGAACCACTGACATGATTGGCAACACCCCTTAGGGGGCAGCATTGCTGACAAACTAACTCTCCTTCAGGATCAAGTCAAATCATTCTATAATTAGGACCAACCGAAAATACCAGGATCTTTTTAGCATCTAGAATTATTTTTTTTTTTACATCCACAAGTAATTAGCAAACTGCAAGACACTCCTATTAATGTTATATTTACAAAACATGTCAACAACTGAAGCACAGCATGTCCCTTAGAAATCTGTCCCCTGCTGTGACACTAAAATCCCTTCCTGACTCACCCAGCTCTCCTGCAGCGTTTCTCCCGCCCACCGCATATAGATGTCCTTTGAGAGCGCTCAGATGAAAGAAGGTCCTCTTCTCATTCAGACACGCCACCTGAATCCACTTGTTATATCTCGGGTCGTATCGAAACACGGTATCCACAGCTGTTTTTCCTTTCGTGTCATAGTTACTCTGTCCCCCGACCACATACAAAAAGTTCCCGATCACTGCGATCCCGTGCTGGTAGCGCGGGGCGTCCATGGGTGCCAGTGCCTTCCATTCATGTGCTTTCTCATCAAAAAGTCGCAACTCTTTACTTACAACCAGCTGTTGCCGTAGCACGCCCCCTAGCGTCACTAAATGGGTATTGTCTGAACGGATCATAGTTCGTTCCGACTGCATCACCGGCTGCATGTATGGCATCATCTGGTAGTTGCTGGCTTCTAATAAAAGATTAACACAGGTATTGTCCGTACGCATGAAGTCGACAGTCTGTACGTGGTTTATGAGTTCTGTTGGACTCATGAGGGGGAATCGGATATTGCGCATTAGCTTGGCGGCATATTCCATGCGGCCTTCTTCGTAGCGTAACCAGCGGCATGCAGATTTGAACAGGTCCAGCTCACTGCAGTGTTTTAGACTGTTGGAGGAGAGCACAAACGCTAGACGTTCGAATGGAAGTTTGACAAACTCGCCGGTGCCGAGTAGCGAGGGGAAATTCTTTAGGATAAAGTTGTTGACGTATTTGTCCACCTCTGTGAGGTTGTAGGTGTTGGCGATGCGCCCCACCTCCACGCAGTTGTCCAGTGACACCTAAGAGAGGGTAAGAACTGTGTGTTAATACTACAAAGTACATTAGAGCATTCTCATTTGAAATGGTTTGAACAGTGTCCTACCCCAGAAATGAGAAAGACTTTGCAGAAGTCAAGGACAGGCAGGATCTGGAGAAAGCTAGCAGCCTCTAGGGTATCCTGTAGGTTCTCCATGTTGAGAGAGAGTTTGGCGGTGTAAATGAAGTCTATAATCTTCTTTAGCCCTATTCGATTCACGCCATGCAGCTTTATACACATCAAATCCTGCTCTTTCATTCCACCTGGGGGAAAAAAGAGAAAGAGAGGAAAAGATGACGGAGGGAGGAGATGAAAGCAAGAGAAAATCAGTGCAAAGAAATATTCAAGCAAAACAGATATAAAAAAGGGGAAAAGCAGATGAAGAGAATGAGAAAGAAAATAATGGGGGAGGGATTGGCAAAAAACGTTGCAAATTAGCGGATCAAAGGCAGAGAGGGGAGAGTGACAGAAACAATAAGGAGAACGAGAGAAAGAGGAAATAAGAGAGAAGATAAGCGAGTTTCACTGCAAGCTGTCACCAATTCTCTTTACCATGATAATGAGCCACTTATTCAAGAGCCACGTTTGAAATAAATCAAACCACTTTCATTAGTTCAGATGTGATTTCTCAACTATGCTGAGATGGAGAAAGAGAGAAGGAAAGCGAGAGAGAACAAGAGCAAAGGGATAAGCAGGGGAGAATGAAAGAAAGTAATACAGACAGCAATTATGGAAGTCTTGCAGTGCTTAAATGCTCATGGCACACATGCATGAGCAGGACTTTGATGGGCTTATAAATACTACTGACCTTTTATAAGATAACAGATACAGCACATTTCTCAGCTACATACTAGGGATGGTAAGATTCACAGATTCGCATCAGTGCATCGGCATTAAAGTTAACGATGCGATGCACTGATTTTAAAAAGTATGCACTGGATACAAGTTGGCATTTGTATCGCGATGCATCATTTCTAACATATATGCATTGGTAAAAAACGATTTATCTAGATGTGCTATACTTTTATTATTTAGAAAGTGACCAATAATTTGTGACCAATATTTTATATGTAGATTGATTTCTCCTCTCTAAACAGTTTCTCAAGCGCGTTCGCTCATCACCGCTGCTGCTACGTGAATATGACATATCACAACACTATGGAGACCAAGGCATTAGAAGTCAGAAGGCACTTGAGTTAATTAATGACTTGCTGTCTGTCTGAACGTAATTTGTGAACTATCTGTACCATATTGAATTGCATAGCATCTTATTTTTTCCATTGCATCGTATTGCATTGAATGGGGGGAAAAAAAAATCGAAATCGGATTGCACTGCATCGTAATGGGGTGAATCGTATCGCATCGGTAGCTGCTTCATATGTAACTTTAATGTATCGTATCGATGGCTATGCATCAAGATACGTATCGCATCACCCTCAGTTATGGAGATGCACATCCCTACTATATACACATTCCATACACAACCAAAAGACGATCTGTGTGTTTGTGCAGCACAAAAAAAAAAAAAAAAAAAAAAATGCACGTCCTGACAATTTAGCACAGCTATTTAGAAGATATTTAATGATTATTGCGACATTATCAGGAACTGCATTTTGGATCAGTTAGATTTGGAGTGCATGGCTAACTGCCTCGATATTGTAGAAATAGAAACCATGCAATCAACAAAATGTCCTGACTAGTTAGGACAAAAACTTCTCTAAAAAAAAAAAACAAAAAGATAAAAAAAAAAAAAAAAAAAAAAAGTTAGTTTTTTGTTATGGCAAAGCTGAATTATCAGCAGTCATTTTCAGATTCATATGGTCATTCAGAAATCATTCTGTGATTGGTGTTCAAGAACGTTTCTTATTATCAATGTCGAAAACAGCGGTGCTACTTAATATTTTTGTGTTTCTATTTTTAAAACAGAAATGTTTTGTAACATTATAAATATTTTTACTCTGCCTTTTGGCCAGTTATTATTTGCTTTTAGAGGAACACATGACTGGAATAGACTTCCGCCAGACTTAAAGGAGTGATATTACAGGTACTTGTGGTTTCTCTAGAAAGCTGAAAATGTGTTTACTGTTGTAACAAAATTGTGACCATTTGTAGAGATTTTGCAGTTTCTTAATTCTTTTTGTGTTAAAATAATATTTTGTCTGCTGTTTTCATCGTCTTTAACATCAATCTGCCAAGGGACTACTGATGAAAATTAGCCAATTTGGCTAAATCCGACACATTTGAAATGTCATTTATTATTAATGTGTATTGTCCCTTATTAAATAAATAAACAAACAAATAAATATTTATAATAAGCATATTAATTCTTACTGATCTAAACTTTTGAACGGCAGTGTGTAGTGAATCGCTAAGCAACTAAATGCTCATACCATCATGGTTTTAATAATTAAACTTTGAATCAATTCTGAATTTTTTTGGACTGATTCAGGATCATGAAGCATCGATAAACCGATTTTCCCCCAGCTCTAGTTAAGAAATCGTGTAAGCCTGCAGAAAGAGGATTCCCAGGGCACACTGCTTCTTTATAATTGTTTTAGTGCTCTCTCATAATAGTTTTGTGTAAAAAATTCTTCCGGGATTTGGTAGTATGCAGTATTAAATGGCATAATTATTTAGGGAATAGCTGAACTCAATTCAAATAACGAAATGAAGTCCTTTCCATCTAACAGATTATCTCTGAACATGCTTTCCCAAATAACCCAGAGCAAATCCCTTGCTTTCTTATCTTTTTTCACCTCTCTTGCTTTGTTCTTTCTTCCCAAGAAACAGAGTGCGCTTCTGAGAGAGAGAGAGAGAGAGAGAGAGAGGGCGAGTGAGGGAGGGGGTGAATTGAGAGAGAATCAGGAACATTCTGAGCTCTGAGGGAAGTCTCTGGTGTGACTAAATGAGACTGACATGTTACTGATATTTACATGATTAACAACTAAAAAAGGAAAAAAAGCAAAAGAAGATTTAAAGGTCCCCTGAAATGCTTAGAAACACGCAGCGTTACTCTATGTGTTGACGTCATTTTAACTGAAACAGGAAGACAGGGCGGGACATATCAAGCAGCCCCGCCCCGCCCCGCCCTTTTTTAAAATAGCCAATAGCGTTAGTTTATACCACAGTTTTGGCTAGAGCCGTTGAGCTCCGTAAAGCCGCATTTGACAGGGTATGCCAGCCACAATCTCATCTATATTGCTATAAAATATTGCATTCTGTGTAGAATTCAAATAGCTCCGATACATTTTGTGGTAGGCGCCGACTCGCACAAGTGATCGGCTCCGTGCTATCGTGTCTCTGGACCGGAGCAGAGTGTGTGCGCGGTGGTTAGCGTGACACAGGACGAAAACAGACTTCTTTTTTTCCTCAATGGAAAGCATATTTACACTGTTTGAATCATTCCCTGTCCCCTATATAGTGCACTACGTGCCATTCACTGAACAGAAAATACTAATTCTGTAGACAAGTGACCGATTTCAGCCGCGGCTTCAGCGTCTATTTTATAGAGTTGAGGGCGGGCGCTTCGGATTCTAGAGAGCATTTGATTGGACAGAAAGTTTGATGAGAAGCTGACGTACGATGTGACGTCGTTGAACCGTTTTGGCGGAAATGACGAACTGCAAGCTTTGAATGGTTATATCTTCTAAATGCGAATTTTGTCACTGTTTTGGAGCACACTGCCTTATAGATAACCTTAAGACTAACATATTTATACTAACACCCAAAAAAAAACTTTAATTTTGATTTCATGGGGACTTTAAAGTGACAGTACTGAACACAAACAAAAACAATCCAGTATAACTGATTAGTACAGCATAGTGCATCAACATTGTCTGTTTATTAATAACTTAACTGGAGTCTCTCTTCTGTCAAACTTTGACCTCTCTGTCCCAAAACACCTCGTTTTTTTTCTTCTTCTTTCCTTTATCCCTTCCTCACCTGGAAACTTGGCTTCACCTCACCTAATCCTTTTTTATCCCATGTCTTGTTCTTTCACTCACCTGTAAACATGGCTTTAAAGTAGTCGCTGGAGGAGGCCATCATGGCTCGGTGAACAGGAAACGCCTCATCCCCATCTCCCGCCACTAACGTGACATCACACAGCAGGCCCTCAATCCTCAACTGGTCAAAACCCTGAGAGACAGAGGGAAGAAAATAAAACAGAGGAAGTGAGAGGACTGACGAGCATTTCAGTAATGCACTTAATGAGGAGGAGGAAAGAGATAGACCGAAATGGTCTTGAGATAAAAAAAAGAACAAAAAAAAAAAACACTAAAGCATCTGTTGTTATCACCCATGAAAACAGAGTGTGAATGTTATGCTGTATCATTACTATGTGTCCCATGAGCGTCATTTCTGAATAAAAGATTGTGGGGTTAATTAATGAACAGGAGGTCAGATGCATGAGGGGACTGCAGCAGAGATGGGCTCCCCACAGCACAGACGAGCCATAATTAACAGGACAGAGCCATCGTCCACTCGCACGCACACTCTCCAAGCCGCTGTGTCAGGCTCAATACAGCAGCATGTGCAAAAGCAAATGCCAAGCATGTGATAGGACATGAAATAAGGCACAATCCAATCAGTGCTGCACTCACCGAAATTATACATAAGCTTTTTAAGCGCCAAACACTATACTACACACTCTGAGCTGGAGTTTAACAGACATGCCTTGATAAACGTGGAAAAGCCAACAGGCTGTCTTTACCTACCTCATAACATCAGCGCCTGATAAAATCGAAAACTAAAAGCTTTGCTTGTGCCTCATTCATAAGTCGCTTTGGAAAAAATCATCTGCTAAATGTCTAAATGCAAAATGTAGAAGATAACACCTCTGCATCTAATATGACAGTAAAAGCATTTTTTTGTTGAGGCGTCTACATTAACAAACCCTTTGTGTAAGTGTTGTGGCTATATTTTTTATTGGTCACTATGGAATATTTATATTAATAATATTCAAACATATACTTTTTTATATTAATATCATTATTATGATGACAATATTAAAATAAAAAAATAAAAATAGAAAAGGTCTATAATGATTAATTGTGATGTTTTGTCAGCACAAATTTGCAGCTTTTTTACAAAATGAATGGATGTACAACACAAAACATGTGCTAAAACACACACTAAACCTGGTTCCCCTGCTAAAACTCTCATTCTGTGTATGTGAGGTATGTGAGGACACACAGAGCCTGGGGATAAACATCCAATCAAATGAACTGAGTGCTGTTTCCCAACAAATCACTGGAATGAATCAAATCATTTTTCCAGCGGTTAGTGATATTGCAGGGTGATGAGGGCTGCTGTGCTTTAGGACACATGTGCCATGTGACCGATTCAAATTGAAATTAAGTCATGATCTCAGAGCGGCCGTCTTCAACTTCAGCTTCTTTCAAATATTGTTTATCTGTGGTATTCTGATTTAACAAACTGATTCGATCTTAATAAACTGCCATTTGAAGTTCATTTAAACACAATTCACCTCCTCTAACAGCAGTAGCTGATTTCAGGCTGAATGGCGATCAAGTGATGGATGACAGCTGTCAATGTCATTGTGATAGGAGGAATCAATAGAGTGACCTCATCACGTCAATAAAAATATCAGTGCTAATGACATCTAGAAATCAAGCAATACATGAATTTGTCTGTGTGTACACGCACGCATATACACTCTTATCCCATGTAAACACACATTGAACCTACACTACTGTTCAAAAGTTTGGGGCCGATAAGATTTTTCAATGTTTTTAAAAGTGGTCCCACCAAGGCTGCATTTATTTGATAAATAATACAGCAAAAAAGTATCTTTTGCAAAAAGATGCTTATGGGGAAAAAAATATTTTTCCCTCCTCACAGACCAGTCTAACATATTAGTACATAAAAATAGTCAACTGAAGAGGACATCATGCATCAGAGAGGGTTAAATAAATATGAACAGATGCACACAAACAAAGGGAATCAGGTGACCTTTACTTATTGATCTGTCTGCAATGACTCACTGGCAAATTCCAATTAAATTCTCACCTTTGTTCCCACACAAACACATGCTGACACTTGTCAGGTGACCCGCAGGTAGGTGCTAATGAAAGTTCTCTTGGACTTCAGGCAGGACTGAGCCCACCACCAATGAGGACGATGATAATAATAAAAAATAAAAAAAAAAAATATTAGCAGATTTATGTGTGAACAAAGCCTTGACTCCAGAAACAGCAGAGAGACTTCACAGTCTATTCAGACACACACACACACACACAAACTTTCACGTGTGATATGATGCCGGAATGGCAGATGGTTACACCCCACACACCCGCCCTGACATTTAGTAAAAGACATATGTAAATCACACACACTCACCTGTAAAACCACAGAGCTGTGTGTGTTGCTGGTAAAGAAGCGTGTGTTTCCTGTTTTTGAGGCCTGCAAGTGGGAGGAAAGCCCCATTTCACTGCATCCCAGCGACACCTTCATCATCTGAGCATCATCATCTTCCACCAGTGATCTGCCCATCAGAGAAAGAGAGAGAAGAAAGGTTAATATGTGGAAATAACAAGTGTGAGAGGGGGGTACAGTCAGCACTGTGTGAAAAGACCAAAACAGGTTTGATTGCAAACTCAATATTGATTCATTAGATTTGAAACAGATGTGGTGCCTCCTGATTCTTCAACACGAGTACAGCACAGAAACCCTCCTCAAAAGATAAACACGTCACACAGACACATATATACACAACTGAACATTCACAACACAAAACATGTATAGAATGGCTGTTTCCCCACTATTACACAGTCAAGATCTCAGAAACGATAGGCTTCTTACTGTAAAGAAGCTAAAACTAATATTCATGAGAAATCTTGTTTTGCCGATTGACTAATAAGACAAATTTTTTTTCTGTTTGGGCATGTTAACCTTACATTTTAGGGCACATGTATAAAGAAAAGCACCACGAAACCGAATTAAACTGGTTTATGTTCCTTCAGATGTTGCGGTCAGCTTTCTTGGCCTTTTCTAAGCCTAATGGTGAAAAAGCAACAGTCAGAACATTTTAAGATCAACCACTGCTCTAGATAACAGAGGAACAAAACCAGAGAGACACTTATCTCTTTTGATTTCTTCCTTCTCTTTCTGATATAACTGAAGTGTATATTTAACGTATTTGTGACAAACAGCACATGACATTGTGTCACTGGCAGCATCACATACGAGATGCTAGTTTCAATCTCTCAGAAAAGCGGCACTGGTCACAAAAATTTATCATTGCGATTTTGTTCCTTACATTTGTGTCACGAGAGAAATGTTTCACATGCATTTTACAACACTGAACTATTAATAGTGCTCTAAAACAAAGGACTGCTTAAAAGTTTGGGGTCAGAATGTTTTTAAAAAGAAATTAATACATTTTAGCAAGGATCAAAAGTGACAGTAAAGACATTTTTGATGCTACAACAGATTTACAAAAGGTTCTTTTGATCCTTCTGTTTAAAGAGTCCTGAAAAAATACATCATGGTTTCCACAAAAATGTAAACAGAACAACTGTTTTTAACATTGATACGATTAAATGTTTCCAAATATTAACAAATAAACATATTAGAATAAATTCTGAAGGATCATTTGACACTTAAGACTGAATTAATGGCTGCTGAAAATTCAGCTTTGTCATCACAGCAATGCATTACATTTTAAAATGAATAGAAAACAGTTATTTTAAATTGAAAAAATATTTCACAATATTACTGCTTTTACTGTAAATGTAATCATATAAATTCAACCTTGGCATTTTGACGTCACTGAGAAAAAAATAAATAAAATACTGACCCCGAACTTTCGAATGGCAGTGTTTGGATGGTAGACTTGATAAATATTCACCCCCTTTAACGCAATACACATAAATACTCTCTGACATCTTATAAATTAATACACAAGTGTCTAGACAGTCCAACTTCTGGTGGAGTCACTACTGTGCAAAAATGGCCAAGGAGAAGAGAGAGAGAGATGAGAGAGAGAGAGGAGAGAGATGAGAGAGAGAGAGAGAGAGAGAAAAAAAAAAAAGGGAGAAAAGGAGAGAGGGAGCGAGAGTGGGAGAAGAGGAGGAGGGAGGAGAGAGCGAGAGAGATTGGGAGAGAGAGAGAGAGCGAGAGAGAGAGACGATTGAGAGAGAGATCGAGAGGAGATGGGGAAGAGAGAGGAGATCTTGGAGAGCGTAGAGAGAGAGGGTGAGGGAGAGAGAGAGAGAGAGAGAGAGAGAGAGAGAGAGAGAGACACTCCTGAAACAGCTCCAAGCAGCTCTGTAAACTGAGAAGCACAAGTCACGGGATGGACACAAGAATATTTCCAAGCCAGTGAATATCTATTGGAGTACGATTAAAATGAGTGTAAGAAAGAGACCGCTGGGAGAGACCACCTAGAGACCAATGACAGCTCTGAAGGAGTTACAAGCTTCAGCGCTTGCCCAGGTGCTTTAGCAGAGAGTGGCAAAGAGAAAAGCCACTGTTCAGCAATGCCACATGATGTCTCTGCTACAGTTTGCCAGGATGTGGGAGACACTGAGGACAGCTGGAAGAAGGTTCTGTGGTCTGATGAGAGTAAAATAGATTTTTGGCTATCATATTAATGTTTGGCACAAGCCATTAAACTGAGTGAGAAAAACACTGCGGTTGCAGCATCATACGTGAGACAATTCTGTGTACACCTAGAAGGCTTGAGAGAGGGTAAAAGGATTACAGCAAAATACAGAGTAATCCTGAAAGAAAATCTGAGAGCCTACAAGATACCTGTGATGGAGGATTTATCCTCCAGGAAAACAACAACCTCAAAATAAAGCTAAATAAAGATGAACAGGAATGTCTTAAAGGGGTCATATGATGCGATTTCAATTTTTACTTTCTCTTTGAAGTGTTACAAGCTCTTGGTGCATAAAGAAAATCTGTAAAATTGCAAAGACTAAATTCTCAAATCCAAAGAGATATTCTTATAAAAGTTCAGAGTCAACCACGCCTACCTAAAACGGCTCGTTCTAACAAGCCCCCCCATGTCTACGTCACGATGGGGGAAGATTTGCATAAAGCCGCCCAAATGTTCACGCAAAGAAAGAAGGCATAACTTTTATTCTCGCTGTAGTATTGTTACTGCCTCTGCCATATCGAGACGCTGTGTGTTTCATTGTGAAATGCGAAACTACTTTGTTTGGCCTTCCAAAAGAGGACGATATCCGCTTCGTCATGCCTAGAGCTGATCCGTGCTGGTCGCTGGTGAAATACATCAACTTCACGCTGTGGATCGCCGGATCGGCTTTCACCAGGGACGAAGCGGAGTCCAGCCCCTGGGTCGTCACATGTGGTTGACGCAAACCCGCCGGACGCTCCTTTGTCGAATCCGCCGGGCGCACCGTTCTCAAGCTCGCCCGCTGGTCGCCGCTCACTCTAGCCCGCCGTGCGTTTCGTTGTGAAAGCGAAACTACTTAGTTTGGTCTTCCAAAAGAGGCCACGACTAGAAATCAGTGGTTAAGTTCTATTTTCAACACTGTTCCAGAACAGTTCAACCCAAATATTCAATTGTGTGCAGCACATTTTATGGAGGACTTTTTACTGATCCTGGGAGAGTAACGTTTGACTACAATGCCGGCTGTTCTGACTCCACAGACTGTAAGTACGTTTTCATATTAAAAGGATTTTGCCACTGATGATTCAAACGCGAGTTTGGGGCAGTGTAGAGTAGCGTTTGTTTGTCATTTCTCCAATCAAAAAATGCAGACATGGTTTTATGTTTACACGGCAGGATGCAACGCAACGCGTAAAAAGTATAAGTCATTATAATCAGTAATTACGGTTTGTAATGGGTTTTAATGTTTTTGAATCGTCGCTCCGGGACACGGCCTGACAGTATGGTGCGTAACATTTCGGGCACACGCTTGAGGTATTCGGCCAATCACAACGCACTGGATAGCTGGCCAATCACAGCACACCTCGCTTTCAGACCGATGAGTTTTGTAAAAATCGGTGCGTTTCAGAAAGGCGGGGCATAGAGGAGAAACAATAATGTACAGTATGTGGAAAATAATGTGTTTTTTAAACTTTAAACCGCATAAACACATTTTATTACACCCCAAATACACAAAATTCTTTTTAGCAACATCATATGACCCCTTTAAAAACACACACAACGTCTAATATCAATTTCATCAGTGATGGGTCATACTATTGTTTTAGCAATTTAATTTAAACCTTCCAGTGCTACAGTTCCTAATAAAGTTGCCAGCCAACTGGCTGAGTTTTATTTACTTACTGAAGCTAATTTGTTTTTGCAATTGGTGCTTGGCGAGTGTTAATTCTGGACCCTGTAAGCATATAAAATGATGAATAATTAAAAGGCCTCATAATAAGCACTTACTGTTACTCTAACAGTAGCTAAGCAAAGATGGCCTCTAAAGCTTCTAATGTTTTATGAATGAGGCCATGGGACAGTACTTCAATGATCAACCCAGCACTATGACACTTATTTCTTCCCATCAAAGCTTCAAGATTCATGGTTTTAACAAGGATATCTAACCAGGATATCCAACCAGGATGTATCACCCTTTTATCCGGATTTACACTGTCTTGGATAAATGGAATGTGGGTCAGGGGTTTTGGGATCAATCATGCTGTAGCACAAACTCTGGAGGTATGGGTTAACAAGACGAAAGAAAAACAGTATTGTCATTGTGATACTAATCACGATACAGAAACAATACACTGGTAGCGCTTATTTTCCATTTCAAAGCATTGACTATTGAAAACTACATTACCCATAATTCTGTGAAGAAATCTCCACTAATCAGATATTTCAATAATAATAATAATTTTTAGCGCCCAAAACCTAAGATCACACAGTCTAGCACCAAAACCACTGAAAAAGTAGACAGGCACTGTTGCACTCTTTTGCAACCAAAAATTATAATATGTACTGTATCATGACCCAAGTATCAACATAGAATGGTGATGAAGGAACATAGATGATTCCCAGTTCAACTGAGCTCTAGAGGAAGGGTCAAGCAGGTCAGGGAGTCACTACTAGACAACGAAAAATTGGTCAAATGAAAGGTTTAACAAAAAAAAGAGAGACGCTAAAAATGGCAGGCACGGTCACATGACACAGATCACAAGCAGCTGATTGGTTCATTACCCTGTCAGGTGATAGGTTGGAGATGCAGCAAGCAGAGAGTGGGTGGTCCACACCACAAACGAGTGCCGGTGGCTGCCAAAAACAACGAGAGATATAGCATCACTAAATACACGCGCATTCCCAGAAAACATGCAAACACACACGGCACGAAGCTTACACTGTACAGACACACAAATGACAAGTGTCAATCAACAAACTCAAGAACAGGACAGACAGAGAGCAAGAAATCACGGGGGTATTCATTCAATTAAGCAGTTTAGATTGATCTGAGCGTCTAAATTACTGACAAATTAAATGATAATTGTAGTGAAGCAAATCGGCTTGATGAAGACAACTTGACACGAAATGGCAAAGCATGACACACACACCTGACTCTGCTGATGGGATCAAGATGAGACATGACAAAGACATGCACAAACCTTTATCCACTAAAGAAAGATGGGTTTAATGATCTAACAACTAAACTCACACTACGCACTAACCATCCACAACATGTGATGGAGAAAGACAATGACAGATGTTTAGTGAAGAGGGGAGAGAATGAGATAAAAGGCGGTAATGCAGAAAGAGTAAAAGAGAGAGAGAGAGAACAAGGGCAAGCAAAAGAGCATTAGCTTAACAGCATTCTTTAATAATTCTGTATTATGGAGAACAGGAAGAACAGAGCTGAACGAGACAGGAGAACAGCTGGCCTGTCTCTCTCTCTCTCGCTCTCTCTCTCTCTCTCACACACACACACACACGGACCTCAACATATTCTGCTTTAATTAACCAACATCTTTTTCAACTCTCCTGGACCAGATCCCTGCCTGTTAATTAGGATTTGATCGCACAAAACACGCACGCACGCACACACGTACATGCACACACTTCTGCTATCTTTTTCTCCTGATTCAGATCATATCTCTGCAAATCAGTTCAGTCACCCTGGGCATTCACTCCTTAGAGAGGAGAATTAGAAACCCACCTGAGGTCTGTCTGATAATGACACATCAAACATTAACAAATGGGTGAAAAGAGAGAGAACGAGGGAGAGATATGATGGGTTTGATGTTATAAAATGTGTTTTTGCAGCTAAATATAACTGGCATTCTGTCATGCCCTTTCTAAATCATTCTTCCTAAAAAGACATAGTGAAGGACAACTTTAAATCTAGGACAAAAGGCTTGAGGGAGGGAACATATACCTGCTCTTAGAGGAACCGCAGATTCAAGACTTTAAGTTTTGATGTTCAAACTGGAGCAATGCAAGATTAAGGTGTCGATTTTGTCGATTTAAGGAAAGGGTTACAGGAACAGCATGAGCTTTTTCAGCTGTATCCATGTGATGTTGTCAGTTACCTCAGGATATCATGTCAACTCTCCCCCTCAGGTTATAAAAACAGGAAACGCAGTAATGGACTTACAATGGAAGTCTTTTATGCACAGCAAGGGTGCATTTATTTGCTCATATACAGAAAAAAAAGGAATATTATTTCAATTTAAAATAACACTTAAAATATATTTTAAAATTTAACTTGTTCCTGTGATGTGGTGCTCAAAGTTAAAAACAGTTGTGCTGCTTAATATTTTGCAAACTTTTTTAGCATTCTTTGATGAACAGAAAGTTCAAAGAACAGCATTTATTTGAATATAATTTTTTGTAACAATGACATGTAAATGTGTTTACTGTCACTTGATCAATATAATGTGTCCTTGCTGAAATTGAATTCAAAGCTGAATTGTCCCTTTGTGGTGGGACTAATTTTCTAAGTGAATCTGATTACACATTACTGATGTCATTTTGTCGATGAATAACGTGACTAACGTGCCACTCATTATTTCATCATCCAATGTAGGAGCGTGTGTGTGGCTTCACACTACTGGTGTGAAAGTGCATGTAAGGACTGAGTAATTTGTAGGCAGAAATGTATGTGCGGTTAATTTTTTTGTTTTAATGCATATTTCCCAATTTCATGCCAGAGTGTGCATGACTCACATGGCGACTCAGATTCGCTCGGTGACACACACAAACAGATTTATCCCCACTATAATGAGGAGATTGGAGTGTTGATTGAAAGGGTGAGGATACAGAGACAGCAAGAGCTCAGATACTGACAGATTAAGCATGAAACAAAGAGATCAAACAAGCACATCATGTTACAAGACAGACAATTCTGTTCAAAACTGGGGAGGAAAAAAACAATACAGTCCAAATGATACACATGAAGAGGATGGTGCTACAGCAAAATACATTTCAAAAGTAAATATTTCCAATAACCATGCTCTATTTTTGTAGTCAAATTCATAAATTGCTCTCCATTGGAAAAAGTATCGAAAATAGTCAAGAATTTTTTTTAAACTTCCCCAAATAAGTAACCCCCATCATAAGCCCTAAGGCTAATTATCCATAGTATAGAATAATGTGGCAATATGATGCAATTTACTTTATAGATACTAAACTGAATTGTGAAATGTATGCAAATAAATTAAAGTACACTGACGTTTTTTGCCATACAATGTTTTTATATTGTTAGAAAAATTAAATAAAAGGTAAATTAACACAAAAAACATTTAAAGCATCCTTGCTGAAAGTATTTTTTCAAAGCCCTTTGTATTGTTTTTAACAAATATATCTGATGTATTTTTCCTAATATTCTATTCCAGGCCTAACAATGCATATTACATAATACAAAAAAATGCAGTGATTTAATTTTATAGATAATTTTCAATCTGAATTGAGGAATCTACTATATGTAAATAAATAGAAGTATTGCAATATTGCTTTTTTGCCATATGAATGATTTATATCATTAGAGGAAAAAATGCCTTAACTAAAACTTTCTGACACCTGTGAATGTCTGATGACAGAACAGTAAGGTTGATTTCAGATCAGTGTAAACACAGCTGAAGTCACAGTTACTAAATAGTACCATACAGCACAAATGTCACGCAATAAACAAAAACAACCTAACAACGTATCCAAGTGGGAAAAACTGAGATCCCTGCAGCTCAACATTTCTCACTTAATTTCACAGACTATAAACAAGCATCTCACATGCCATTTTACATTGTGCATAAAGGCCCCTTATGGATGAGTGTGTGCTGAAGCGTACCCAGTGCATTCGTTTGTGCTTGTGTTTCCACTGACTCCCATAATGTTGCACAGACCTTTCTGTAGTCAAATAATGCGTTATGTTGTTTCCATTAGTTATTAAGAGAAACCAGCAACATCCATCTCTTTGCATCTTTTTGAAGTTAGCGTGAAATCAAAAGGTCTTTTATCCAACTGTGGTGACAAATCTTTTATTCAAACACACGATTATATGATGCTAATTACAGTGGAACTTCAGAGTATCCGCTCTGGACTTGACCAAGGGCTGCTCACCATTTCTTCATCAATGTGACTTAAATCTGAATCTGTAACATTTCAATCACTTTTTTAAAGAAACTATGTTTATTATTTGCAAAACGACTCCGCATTTGCAGCATGGCTTTGGTAAACATGAGGCCCGACTCAATGGAGCAAATGTGGTGCTGTTTTTATGTCATCACGTGACCACTTAGGGACGTCTCAGCACCTGCTGCAATTATGAATTGTTCCGACCTTAAACTGGGTTCAAAGGAGTTATGCTTTATTTTTTATCACACATGCAGGGAGATGAACAAGCCATCTGCAGCATAAGTTCTGCATCTGTTTTACAATCAGAATCAGAAATTATCATCTATTCAGTTTTTGTGAAGCTTTGCGAAGGAGTGAGTGGCTCAAGTTGATAAATTATGGATTTATAAATATTACAACCGTATGAAATAAACAGACTGAGAAGATGAGAGACAATATATCAGCATTACTGCATTTACACATAACATTTGAAAACACTACTCAAAAAAATACAATGCTAATTGAACTTCAAGAAAGTTCCTGGATCTGAGTTGATCACACAGTAAACTAAAGCTAAAAAGAAGAAAGTATTGAGAGTACCAGGCTTTTTCCATTTTTTCTGCTTCATATTTTGCACTACATTTCTTCCATTTCCATTCTTCCACTTCACCGTCACACATTTTCGTCTTACCAAACACCCTTAACCTTCACATAACCTAGACCATTCCTCTTTCCTTCTTCGATCTCATTCTCTTCATCTTTCATACTCTCCTCATCTCTTTTTTCTATCCCATGTCTTCCTCTCTCCAACCCTCTTCTCCAACCTCCTCCCTCGTCTGAGGTGATCTTGAGGTGAAAATTAAATTCCTGCCTTTCCTCTCTGATGCATTATGATTAAACCATTGTGAATAAAGATGGATACATACAAAAAGAGTGATAGTAGGTCAGAAAGTGAAAATGTGACAAATCAGCTGCCTTCCCTCTTCCGCCAGGTTAATGTCAGAGGAAGTGTAGACTCATTACTTGATGAATACGGTTTTGAAATTATGTATGGTGTGCATTTCACATTAGTTCAGAGGCAGCAGTGAAGGTGTGGGAGTACAACTACCTTAAGAAATCATAAGGAAAGGAACTTTACGTCTCCTGACTGGCAAGAACATGAGTGAGATTTACCAAACAACACCCTGCTGCAGAACTGACTTATTCAATATAATCCAATTAATACAAATCACATGCAGCGCCCAAAATGAACACTTACCAAGTGCCGAATGAAAGTAAAAATTGGCTTTGGGATTGGGAGTTACTCACCAGTTGGCTGGTAGCTTTAATAAGAACTGCAGGGTCCAAAATTAACTTTAACTCACCGGCCAATAGCAGGGAGATTGTGTGCCATAAACATTACCTAACAGTTATGAAACAGTATGTTTCATTATTTTTCTTTTGTGTCATGACAATAATTATTATTTTTTTACTTTTTTTTTTTTTTAAAACATATGAGACAAATGGCACATTGTGACAGGTGCAGTTTCACTAGAAACGGTCTGATCACTTATAAGAGTGACCCAGTGACCTACACTGTTTGGCACACATATGCAAGGCATTAAACCAAGTCTGGAGTCGGTATGATTTGTTATGTATGTATTTATTTATTTAAGAAGTCTCTTATGCTCACCAAGGCTGCATTTATTTAATCAAAAATACAGTAAAAACAATATTATAAACTATAGGGCCTTTCGCACCGCGGGAACCTTTTCATAGTACCAGAACTAATTGTGGAACTACCCACTTTTTGGCGTTTTCGCACCGCCGGAACTGGGTGCGATTTTAGTACTGGACTGCCTTTTTCGAGAACCAAATTAGCTCCTACTCCGGAGCAGGGTCTAACCAGCACAACTGGTACTAATCGTGACGTAAGTAGACATTGATTGGCCAAACGTGTACGAAAACGCCTTCACCCGCCATGATTTAAAAAGCCGTGTAAACATACTGTAAACATTGTGACAACTTATTTCGCAAGTATGGAGAACAGCGATAGATGGACGGACGCTGAAGTGCAGGCACTTGTAGCAAATGTAGCACTGCCAGTTGTCGTTGGAGATTCAATCGCTTTACGTATACGTCGACTTTCCATGTCCATTATTGTGAAACCCGCGAGACACAACAAAAACACAGCTCCGATCACAGCGTCCTCCATCCTCCTGTTGTTAATGTTGTTCTTATTTGTTTCTGTTGTTGAACGCCGCGCACAAATGACGACGCTGTCGACTGGCTTACGTCACTTCTTAGTACACACACTCAGTGCGAATACAACCCTTTAAATGGTACTGGAAAATAGCTCGCGCAAAATCGTCCCAGTACTTCAGTACTGTACATTTAGTTCTGAAACTAAAGCGGTGCGAAAGGCCCCTCTTCACTATAATTTAAAATAACTGTTTTCTAGTTTAATATATTTCAAAGTGTAATTTATTTATGTGATGCACAGCTGAATTTTCATCATCATTACTCCAGACTGCGTGTCACATGATCCTTCAGAAACATTCTAATATGCTGATTTGATGCTAAAAAGAAACATTTATTTTTATTAGCAATATTGAAAATAGTTGTGCTGCTTAATATTTTTGTGGAAACTGTGATTTTTATTTTTTCAGTAAACTTTGATGACAAAGTTGATGAACAGATTACAAATTTTTCCTTTATGAATTAAAAAAAAAACACAGCATTTACTTTGAAACATATATTCACTTATATCGCTATATCTTTTGCAAACAAATGTCTTTACGGCACGTTTTATTATTATTTAACGCATCTTATTCACCAAAAGTATCTCAAACTTACGCTCAAACTTTTTGAATGTGAGGTATATAATATTATATATATATAATATATCTAACTATATATATAATTATATATAAATATTAGACATAACAATGCCACTGTTCACTATTGTTACTTCAATAAAATAATACCTGATAGAGTTTCATAGCCAGTAGAAATATTCATGACCAGTACATTTTCTCAATTCAACCACCAACAGGTGTGGCAAAAAGTTAATTTTGGACCCTACTCACATGTCATACTGTGTGGCACAGGGGGAGCTGGTGAGGTCACATGATCAAAACAGTTAGCCAAAGGCTGTTTCTAATAAATATACTCTAGAACTGTAAACCGCACCACTATATTATTACTCAAAACAGACCTCAACACCTATCAGAAACAACCTTTCATTTATGTAAGGATTTTTTTTTTAAATTATTGTTTTGAAGTAAAACAAATGCACACATTTTGGAAAAAAAAAAAGAACTATACCCAAGTGTTTGAATGTCCTGAAAATAATTTAACAAAAATAAGAATAGTATTGATACTTTGTGAGGCCCTTTAACATTCAATCAAAGTGGATAGACATTTTAACAACTGTAAAAAATAAATATTTGATATGGAACTTTCAGACATATCCTATGAAAATATTATTTACTGAAATAATATAAAACATTAATTAATTGGATTGTACAGCAAAACTATGTGTACTAAATACACTTAGCATACAGGACTCCATCCCTACTTGCAGTTCAGTGTGAAAGAAACTGATCATATTTAATTATATTTGAAATGGCTTTTATCGAAGGCACTTTGTCCTGCCTCCAAGAGAATTTTGACCGAAAGTTAGTGTACAAAAATAAAATAATAAAAAAAAAAAAAAAAATGTATAAAGCAGCCTTCTCTCAATCTGCGGCAGCAAGAAGTCTGATACATCCCACCCTTTCATCTGAGATCACAAGGTAGAAATGAAAAGCTGAAACAGACAGAATTCAACGTGAAAGGTGAATGTGAAAAGGACAAACTGTTGTCTGTTCCTGTCGACATTTCTATGGGTTTGACACTGTCTTCACAGGAGACTAAAGCACATGAGACAAGTGCTGGCAGCAAAACAAACACACCCTGAATTTCCTGGACGACCCTGACACCAAAAATTTCAGGCTAAACTTTCATCATCATATGTGTACCAAGGTCAAGGCCAAGGTCCTTTTAGCAGCAGATGAGCAGGACTTTAGATCTGTCATGACTGTCTACCGTCTTCACCTGTGACAACACAAACACGCACCCACGTGTGCGTCATTCTCTTCCCCCCTGCGGCAGAAGCTCTCCTGCTGTCACTCCTCATCACTCTTTTAAGCTGAAGCCCAAGAAGTCACAAATATAAGAAAGTTCTTTTTTTTCCTTGAATGTGCGCTTAGGACTGTGTGTTTGGGTTTTGTGGTGATGCATGCTCGTTCATACACTGTCCACTTAAAATCGTTTGCAATTTATTGTGCAAGTATTTTATTGCATATGGACACCTCTCCCTTGCCCTACCGAACGTGAAATCCTCACTACAGGCAGTGGGTATATTTAGAGGTGAGGTAACACTTCAGGAGTACACTAAACTAAATTAATCCTCACCTTCCTAACACCACATGCACTTTAACTTCAATATAGTCCTATGGAAAGACACACATTACTTTTTTTTTTAGGAAAAAACTAAACAAAAAACACAAACCTCAAAGCCCATTCTCACCAAAAATAGGTTATTATAATAACTATAACGATATATATGTTAGGGCTGCATAGTTTGGGGGGAAATGAATTTGGGTGGAGCAGAATTTACTGCAAATCGAGCTGCTTTGACATACTGCAGACATTGTCAGAAAATCTTCACTCTTAAACACAGCGCATATTTATCTAACTAAACCGCAGCCTTTGCAATTTGATAAAACACACAAAGCCACATTGCAATTTCGGTTTTATTTTTATTAATCTTGCAGCCGTAATTCGTGCCCACACCAGTTGATGATAATGTTCTGTGTATTAAAAGTGTGCACTGCAGTTATGTCATCTGCCGATTTAAACGCTCAGGCTCATTAAGTTGTGTGGATTCTGACTGGATGTCAATGTAGTATTGTTCATCAGCTGGAAAAATTCATTCTGAAAGAGATTCCTATGATATTGTTCCTCTGTGTCATTATAGTTGTGGTGTGGACTTCTGTATTCTCTTAGAATTAAACAATTATTGAAACTTCACAGTTCTTCCTCGGCATGAATGTGCGAACTCTCACAAGTACTATTTTTTTAGCAGCTGGCAAACACATCCTTTTGTTCAATATTTTCTGTCTCAACACACACTCACACAAAAAGAGAATGATTCATGTGTACAAGAGGCATCTCTCCTCCCATTAATAAATACAGCTCACCCAGCTCACCCTGTAATCACACACAACACAGCCAAAGAAGTAAAAATAGACTTTGTTTTTACTGGGCAAGGCTTGACTGGGAGGGGCGACAGCAGGGTCGGGAACTCAACACTGTCATCCCAAACCTTAAATCTGAGAAGATACAGACACGTATACATAAACAGATTATTGATTCTCAAGGGGAAATTTAGGAGGACTGTATATGCACAATAGACTTATGGCTAGAAAGACTAAAGACAGAAATACAGACAGACAGGAGAAAGAAACTATTATCGAAACAGAGGCAACCAAAGGATTTTCTCAGATCAAGCATTTAACTTGAATTGAACTGAACTAGCAAAACCACTTTCAAACGAAGACAGATATAGCCTATGATTAGCAAGACAGACCAGCGTTTTAAACTCTCGCTTCACAGTAAAGTCTCAAATCGTTCCCACAAACAGCTGGTCATGGTTTCAACTTTGCGCCTGAGGAAAATTAAGATCTTAAATAAATAAAAAGAGATAAATTACAGTATGGTTCTTATCAGATAAATGTATAGATCATAATATTAGAACTGGATAGACTTTCAAAACTGCCAAATATTATCCCTATATTGTAATCTTTACTATCACAAGCTGTAATCATTGCCTCAACTTGTAGAAAGATAGCATAATTTTGTCTGAATACATGACTAATTACATGACTTATTATTATTATCAGTGTTGGGGAAAATTACTTTTAAAACGATGCATTCCCCTATTGCGTCTCCCTAAAAAGTAACTAATTGTGTTAGTTACTTTTTATGGAAAGTAATATGTTACGTTACTTTCGTGTTACTTTTTAAATATGAGCAGGGCTTGATTGTTTTTAATATAAGAAGTTCTATTTATAAAGCCCTTTCACACCAAAAAGTGTAATGAATAAACCTCAGGCTGAAGGAAAAGTAAATTCGCATCTGTACAGTAGAACACAGGAGAAGAAGTTTCAACACTCTCATCAATAAAAAAAACAAGAGCCAATTGTTAGTTTATCTGACAGTCATTTTTGCTGATTAGTATGGTTGAACTGGATCATCGAATGTCAGAAGCAAAGACATTAGTTAACCCTCATATTGTGGTTCGGGCCCTTTTTGCTCTGTAACCTCGTAAGTGCGACAGGGTTCTGAACACAACACAAGGGTTAATAAAATGGGATTAGATACATTTGTGTTATTAAACATTTAATTATTGCAGGTTTGCGTCATATTCTGAGTTTGCATTTCACTGCTTTATTTCATTTTGATGAATACTAAATCTGTTTTTTTGTGAGTGGGATGAATTAATGCACATTCACGTTTAGTCTAGAACTACAGTAACATGTTCACACAGCGCACACAACTCCTCTGTACTTCCGATTTCTCCCAATGTGGGGACAGGAGAGCTGTCAGTCAATAAATCAGTCAATACATTTCAATAAGTTACTTTTTGAAAAAGTAACTCAGATATTCTCTTGTAAATTAAAAAATAATGCGTTACTTTACTAGTTACTTAAAAAAGTAATCTGATTACGTAACTCCCGTTACTTGTAATGCGTTACCCCCCCAACACTGCTAATAACATAAAACTTGTATTTTTCTGGACTGTATCTTGTTTTTTTGCCATATGGACATTACTTTGCTGCCAGATGATGGGCTCCCCTTCATTAGTACAAAATTTCATCTCTTGAATCAGTCACATCTGGCTTTTTGATTGTAACATTTGAAACATGCATTTTCTATAGCAGCTTTGAAACAATACATGAAAAGGACTTGTGAATTTAAATGAATGATACTACATTTTTACATTAATTTATGATAGAATATATGAGAATATTGAACGTGAAATACAAAAACATTTAATCCATTAAAATGCCTTTATTTACACGGCTGTTGACAAAAAGGTTCAAAACTCATTATATATTAGTAGGTATTTCTCATTAAATTCAGTGGCTTGATGATGCACTGGTTGGAAGTCGCTTGGAAATAGCCCCACAAGTTAAGAAAACATTTACAATAATAAAGTGGGATTTGATGATTATCTTTACAATAATAAAAGGTTTTCTTAATGGGTTCGTTTCAACGGAGCACTGACGTACATCACTCTAGTGCGCACTGATCCACAGAAGATCATGTTAAAGACACGCTGCTGCTTTTCTAGAACACATTTGAAGTTAGTCGTGCATTGGTGTATAAACGGTGCCGAGCGGAAGCGCTAGCGGTCATGTTCCGTGTATCATCCAGCATCAGTGCTGCATCCTCCAGCAGCCCACCGGGCCCCCACCCACCACCACAACATTAGCGCTCCAATCCAGAGCGCACGACACGCCAGGACAAAAGACTGCTTCGCCGGCTGTTATCGCGGCCCGGTGCTTACTAGATAGAGCTCATAAACAGAGCCGTGAGAAGGATTCAGAGAGTAGAGAAAGCCCTATGTGGATTCATAAAACTAGGCGGTGCGTGGAAGCACGCTAAACGTTATAAAATGGGTCTCAAGACCTCTCTAAACGCTCACAACTAGGTTACAGAGAAATGAAGGGCGGCGACACCGACCCCGAAAAAAGCACAGCAGCAGCATCCTTAATTAACGAGTAATAAAGACGTAACATAAACACACTCACGCGCCCTCAGTTACTGACGGTCACATTTTAAAACACACAAGCACTCACTTCGACGCGTTAATATTACAGCTACTTACATGTATGCTGGCGAGAGTGGAGAGGACCTGGACGTTTTAAGGACGGGCACGGGAAATTTCCAGCTGACGGGCGAACCGCTTTTCCATTTCAACGGCATGTTTTTCCAGTCAGCACCTCTGAGATACAGCGCGAATGAGAATAGCCGTCAAGAACAAGTCCATGAAGAGGCGCCCACCGCGGGCATCCATCCCCGACAGCCCTCACCGAGAGCAGGGAAGAGGAAGAGGAAAATAAAGAGGAGGATCGACCGCCGACACAGGCAGCTCTGTTTGAGGCAGTGGTTCTCTGATTGAGGCAGCTCTGTCTGAATACCGCAGAGAAGGTTGGCGGAAAATCGAGAGGAAAAACACTTAAGCCTGAGCCGAGAGGTGAAAAGCAGGTGTGCCTGAGCCGAGCATCATCTCCTGAGAAAGAGAGAGGGATGATGATGATGATGATGATGATGGAGGGGAGGAAAAAATAGGCACCGTCGCGTCCGGTCAGTGCAAGGAAGAGGCATGCGCGGTCGGTGCACTGGATGTTCAGCTATAGTGCCACCTTGTTTGAATGCAGGCTGAGTATGGCAAGCCTTGTTAACATTTATTCACTTATCTACTATCTATTGTAGGCAGGGCCTAAAATGAACACTTGCCAAGCATCAAATGTGAGTAAAAATTGGCATTGGCGAGTATATGTAACAGTGTCAGTCGCCAGTTGGCGGGTAAAACTTTTACGAAATATAACAATGCAATGTAGTGAGAACAACAGCCAGTTTTTAAAGAGATTCGCTGTTTCTGACGTAAGCGAATAAAATAATCTTTTCCGAAGACGAGCTCATCGTGATTGTTAGCTGTTCTGTCATAAGCGACAAGAGCAAATCAAATAATAGGATACAAACGGGCTGATAAGGTCAGAGCAGTGTGATGGCCAGCTTGTCCCTAGACAGGGTTCTAATAACTTTTCCCATCTTTATTCTTCATGACCCGAGAATGTGGCGACACATACCTGGGGCTACGCCGCCTAAACGGTGCAGTGAAGTAGGCTATAGTTTAAAAGGTTGCTCGTTCGGCTGTACAGACACTTTAGACAACACACCAGTAGCGCTTCAACGGACGAAAATACACACAATTGTCTAAATACGCGGTTTTGGTGAGTTACCTCATAAACGTAGTTTTAAATGACCAAAAAGAGTTGGGAGAAAATTGGATATGTGTCAGATCCGCGTCAGGTGCATCAGGTTTTAAAGAGATAGCGCTGCTTTTAAAGTAAAAACTGCTAAAGTCTGTCATTGATGTAAATCAAAGAACAAAATAAAAAGAGAAATCACTCGACTGCTCTAGTTGCCGATTAACTTTTGTAGCTTGAATACAGATTAATCTGTATAGTTTATGCATAACATAGTTTATGTGAAGATTGTTTTAAAAATCACTTAAATTCATAGCTATTTTAAAATGTTAAAATACTGGCTTTCCTATTATACTGTAATGTGAATGGCTATAATTAATAGGCTACACTGTAAAAAATGACCGTGAATTTAACGGTAAAAGACTGTAAACATGCTACAGTAAAAACCTGTTAAACGGTTAACGGTAAATTCCCCTACTATATACGGTGAAAACTGTATTGGACATTACATGTATTGGACGTTAATTTTACGGTAGTATACCGTTTTTTGGAAGTGAAAAAGACCGTATAATTTAGAGTGAATAACTGTAAATTTACATTCCCAGAATTCCCTTTGTTACATTTCAAATTTGATGTTTTTCTTTTTTGAAATAACGTTTTTTCTTAGTTTTTTATTTTCAGTTTTGTACATTAGGGTTTTATGTTACATTTAATGTTGTTAAATTAATTTTTATTGCATTATTTCAGTTTCATGTGTTTTACCATGATGGTGTTTTATGTTTGTATGAATGACTCTGTGCACCTTCTATAATGTTATTTAAAAGCTGCTTGGATGGGCTTTGGTTCATCATGTGATTTTCTCATCACCACCTGCATTTGGTGGTTATCATTGTATTATAAAGGTACAAAACAGATTTTAGTACTTCAGTAGGTTGGTATATTAACGTTATATCAGTTAATGAAATTACGGCATTTAACTGTAAATTTAAGTTAAAACCGTAAAACCTAAAACGTTGCTACCTTATATTTTACGGTAAAATTCCGGTTTTTTTTTTTACCGTGTATTAACTTGCGGGGACAGGCATGTATAGAGACACCAGTAGCAGTATTGGTATCAATACTTCATTAATAATAGGTTACTTAGTAAAAAGTAACTATCTTTGTTGTTTCTACATTAATTTGGAGGTTCATTGTGAAATTTTTTTTTTTTAAATGACAATATAAAATTCGATTAATCATGAGGATTACAGAAAATTGTAGTTATTTTTTTAATTGATTGCCAGACAACACTAATGTTACCTGTTTATCGATTTTAGATTTTCATTTAAGTTCTAATTTTATAGGTCCCCCCAGAAAGAGTTCCAGACTGCCCCCACTCCCTTGGCCCCCGTCAAATTTTCTATTCGATAATCCGGCCCGCAAATGAAGCTAATTGAATAGCCCTGCTCTAATCTGTTAACATGGGTGCGTAAAAAAATACACACCACATACGCACGTTCACTGAGTAGGGGCGTATGCATCTCAACTTTTGTTACGGACAAAAAAAAAATATTTAAATCTGTTGTTGTTTTTTTCTTGTAAGTAAAGGACAAATTAAAAACATTGTAAATATGTGTTGTCATTTTAGTAGTAATAACTGCCTGTTTTTGCAAAAATTGTTTCATGGCCGGTAAAAAAAAATTCTGGCCGGTAAATTTTATCACATCATCGGCCATTGGCAGGTGTGGCAAAAAGTTAGTTTTAGGCCCTGATTGTAGGTTAATAGCACTTATTTTTAATAACTAAAGAAACCTAACAAGCTCTGTAATATCTAATCAGTTAACCTGTAGTACCTTTTCATTACATACTATGAATGTTTTCCATTAGCCTAAATTCTATGGTGATATGCGCTTTAGATATCAACTACTTCTAATTAAAATGTTTATTGGTTGCTGCTTTAGTTTTACTAGTAGCATGTCATAAGTAGCCTACTAGTATTTACTGACAAGTTATGATTAACTATTCAAACAGTTACTATATCGATTGCGCTTTTCTCAGTAGCAACACTAGTTTTACATAAATTTCATTTTTAAACATTTTAAATTATACTAGTAGGATTTTTTTTATTAAACCATGAAGTAGCCATTCTGACTAGACATTAGATATGATAATTTACAAAACAATTATAGTAAAATATATATTACTAAAAAAACTAGGAAATATGTACATCTATCATGTACAGATATCTATGGAAAAACTATTGGAATGGTTACTGGTAACTAAGTCCCAATAACAAATGGAAAATATACTAGTCAGAACTAAGTTGATATGTGAACACAGATTATTTCACAGTTACTATTAGGAAAATGAGTGGTACATGCTATATTATTCTAGTGTGTAATCAATAATTCCCAGTACATTAATATTAATATTTACAATTGAATAATTTATATACCTATCAGAATAAGTACTATTATCCGATTAATAGTACCTAGTAAAACTGAAAATAACTATTTAGTTAATTAATATTAATAAAGAAAAAAGTAATAGAAAAAAAATAAAAAAAGATTTGCTATGTTAGTTTTAAGTACAGAATTTTTTTAAACTGGCTTGCCATAGCTGACTGCAGAGCGCTAGTGAGTGAGAGAGAGTCTCAGAGCTCAGATAAGAGTTTAATGACCTGGCATAAAATACAACACACAACTGCAGGCACAAGAAATATAAAACCTAAGTATGATTCTATTGAACATTAAAGAACATCACTTCTGTTCCTCGGTGTTGTATAATAGTGAAGAATTCCCCTCTGATGTCCATTATGAGAGACAGGTCTTTTCAAAACATCTCTCTAGCTAGGCGGCGCAAGCAGGGCACAAACTCCACCGCGGGGCTCTTCACCCACTGCCATGACAGCACATGTCAAAGAGGAGACAGAGGGAAAGAAAGAGCTACCACATTCGTTTCTGTGATTATGTCCGTCTTCATTTAAAGTGCTGACAAAAAGTCAGAGTAGATGTCCTTTAACTTATTCAATCGCTTTCCGGATGTGCTACAATGTTTAAAAACGTGACCAAGTGCGCCTCACACATTGGGTCCAATGTAAATTAATTTTGCATTTAAATAAGACACTATCAACAAACAACCAAATGTTATAAAAGTTAAAACTACAGCTTAAAAGAAATTGTGGTCAGCTATTCCTTTTATTCAGCAAGGATGCATTAAATTAATCTAAAGTGACAGTAAATTGTTGAAAAATATTTTCAAATAAATGCTACCAAATTTTTAGAAGTTACAACTACGCTTTAAAAGAACGGTGTCAGCTATTCCCTTTTTATCGCAAGGATGCATTAAATGAATCTAAAGTGACAGTAAATTGTTGAAAAATATTTTCAAATAAATGCTCATTTTGAACTTTTTATTAATCAAAGTAATTATTGTTGTACAGCGTGAAAAAAAAAAAAGCTATATTTATGTGCGCATGCCCAGTAGCCGCAGCTGTAACCCAACCACAAATCAGACTCGAGAGTAGATTAACTTCGGAGGACTTGAACTTGAAAAATGGTGTGGTCCGCGGTTAAAATAAAATGCGTTCTGATGTTCATTCATGTTCATTTCGTGCTTTAAGTAAATATGAAAAGATGATCGATTCACGTGCCCCTTTAACTGAGGCAATACAGTCATGTGTCAATAAAGACCCACAAAACGGTATTTATTGTTTGAATTTCTTTAATAATTACAAAATTTGAAATCGGAGACTTTGTTTCATACCATAAGTAACCTGCTCTGTCTTGTCTGTCTGTGTGTTGTCAGTTTCGTCTTTGCTCTGCAATGTATTTTTCTTTTACTGCGTGAGAACATGATGTGTAGTGTGAGAGCGGCATTGTTTATTGTAGATAGCAACAGTTAACTAAGGAGGGCAGGTTTTTGCGAATGGTCAATTTAGTTGGTTTATTTTCACTGCAACCATGTACAATTAAACAATGTTATTTCAGTTTCACCAGGAAATTAAAGATACGACAGGCGGCTAACATGTGCGATAAGTAATATCATCTAACCACTAGCTTATGTAACTAAAGACAGACAGATGCCCAATACTCACCCAAATATGGAAGCATATAGGTAGCAAAATTCAAATGCAATATGGCAATGTATATATTATGAAAATATATATGTGTTATATATTTTCATTTTGCAACTTATAAAGCGTTAAAATTTGTATGCAATTTACATATTAAGACTACTGTTGGAAATGGCAAATGTAAATTATATAATTTAATTTTCATTTTCTTTTTGCAACAAACTTTGCACGTATGGGTAATGGAAAATGTCAATTTAAATACAGAAATACATTGCCATTTTGAATATTGCGTTGCCATTTTGAATATTGCATTGCCACTTTGCATATTGCACTTTAAATTGAATTTCGCTACCTATATGCTTCCATACCCAAAAGGATGGTACAGTCATTGCTGGCAACCATTCTAAATATCTATCTACTCAAAACATCTATGACCATATTTTGATCTGTTTGAGAAGGAGTCTGGCACTTATTTATACTCACTCTGCAATGCAAACTGAATTATGTATATGGAAACACAGGGGAGAAGTAACACATACATACACAACAAAGAGTTCCAAAGTTCACACAAGGCCTGCTATGGATCTTATAAGCTGAGCTTAGAAATAGAGAGATCATGAGAGGCAATCTGTGAGTTAATTCTACTTGTGTCTCAATAGCACAAGTCAGTTAACAACACTAAAGCAATCTTTTGTTCACGTGTGTACCAGACAGCAGGTGAGATGCGTTCAACCAAAGTAATCACACTACAATGATCAAACAGCAAGACATATAAACCACATTTTAAAAGGACAGACAGCGCCTCTAGCTGTAAGCCTATGGAAGCATATGTGTAGCATAATTCAATTTGAAATGTAATATGCAAAATGGCAATGCAGTATGTAAAATGGCAATGTATTTCTGTATTTAAATTTACATTTTCCCATACATATGTGCAACATTTAGTGCAAAATGAAAATGAAATTTGTTTAATTTCCTACACTTGTTTTAATATGCAATTAAAAACATATTTTAAAGCTTTATAAGTTGCAAAATTAAAATGTATTACCCAAATTGATTAGATATGCTTAACATGTCCAAGCAAAATTATCATTCAAATGCTGTTTTTCCTAAATGCATTTAGACTTAGGGGTAGGACACTTGGAATTGCATTTTCATCATAATAACGCGTGATAATTGTAGCAAAATGCAGTGAGAATTACAGAATGCATTCTGAGCCAAAGGTGCAGCAAAAGGGTAGCAAAATGGTGATTTAAATGTCTTTTATTTTTCTTAAATGCATTGACACTTACATATATGACGAGCCGAGCACGCTCCCTACCTGACAATCATTACATCAAGACGGGACTCGACAACAGGACACAAAATAGGTCAATATTCACTGTTAACCAAACGCTTTTTACCTGTCTCAACATCTCTCACTGTTTACACTCCGACTGATGCACATAAGCAAACAGACAGTGCTATTCTACACTTATTTACCTATTTGCCACCTTACACCGTGGCTACACCAGACGCAACAGTTGTCGTGTCGCATCATGCCGCATCCATTGTAGACAACATCACTGATTATAATTGGTTCAAAAAATGTGATTTCGAATATTCGTAGAATTTACAATAAAATTCACATTTGAATTCTAATTTTAGGTGTGCGTTAAGGAGGCAGCCTTATCAGTGGCGCACGAGATGCGATGACGATGTAAGTGTCGTTGCAATTATAATGCTTTTGTTATTCTGTCCAGTTGAAGCCACTAGATGCGGCGATGCTGTGTTGTTCATTCAAAATATTGCAGAAAAATAGAACAATCAATGCGGGGAAGATGTTGTTTTCATCAAAACTGAAACCAAGCCGTTCACACAGAACACATATTTTGCGCATTTTCTAGAGGGACATCTATCACCGTAGCACTCGAGTCTCGCACAAAAGAGCCACATGTTTAAGGCATGTAAAATTAATGCAAGTTCAAATTTTTAAAAAAACATGTCTCAAGACTTTATGGCAGGTTTTTTTCCCCATCCCACTGCATCTCATGTTTTTAAATGAAAAATGTACTCTGTGTGATTTGCTTTCGGCCCTTTGTATTAAATTATGAATACATACATGATGCTGTTTTTTTTTATAGTTGTTTAAGCAACTTAATTTTAATTGGTTTATAAACATTATTTTAACATTATGCACTTTTTTCACAAATAGTCATGTTATCTTATGCTTTGAATAAACATGCATTAGTAATATTTTGCTCGATGCGCTCTCTTGTTGCCTCAGAAGAGAAGCCAAAAGCTTTTCTACACCCTAACTGAAATTATGCATTTTAATTGCATTTCTTCAGGGCATCATCGCTGATGGAGAGTACAGTTAAATACATAGAATTTTATTTTTTAAAATGGAGATAAAGAAGTTTTCGGGGGGACCCTGAAGAGAATGATCTCGTCTCAGCTCATGGAAACTTAAGACGTGCAGCTATATCTGCGCTAATCTGAATAAAAGCAGAATGACTGAATGTTAGACCTAACCAATAAAATATAAATGTATGCATGATGCAGTGCTAATGACATATCATGGTATCTACGTACAGAAACTATAAAGTATATTTGGTTCTACCTTATTCTTTGCAGAAAATTGGAAATACGTGTTTGTAGTATACACACTCATAAATTGCCTTAGGAAAAATTAAATTACCAAAAAGGTGGTTTTGTCCACATTGTAATTTGATTTTTCTTGTATCAATTCAAAGTAGATATAGAACATATTCCTTTAAAAAAATACAATATTAATCATACATACATAAATTATTGTAGTGGCATTTCTGCCACTTCTGAAATGATGGCTACACCCCTGGTGTGACAAAATGTTAGCCTATATAATACTTTTAAAGCTCTTTTTTAAATCTTGGCTTACATAAATTTCATAAATGATGCCATAGCATCATTAAACTAGCATCAAACAATGGGCAAAAGTGTTTTTTTTTCTCTAACCCATGGTTCTCTAACAATAAAGGCTGCTGTGTAATTTGCCCCCTTAAGGCGGGCATACACGGTGCGATTTTTGCTGTCATACGAGCTCGCAGGCGATTTTTTTCTCTAGGGAGAAAATCGCAGATGCTCGCATGGTCGCGGCTTGTACTGTGTGAGAAGAATTACGGGCCGATCCGAGAACGTTAGGAGCACCTCCTGTCCTCCAGATAATTTTCAAACATGTCAAAAAAATTCGGATGCTGTCGGTTTAAATTCGTGGAGTATGTGTGGTTGAACGAGACGATTTGGCGATCCATCTGAAATTGACCAATCAGAAGACGACAAAAACCAAATAGTCTATAATAATTGTAGTTTAATTATACAGTTCTATTTTTTATTTGTTATTACGAATGTGCCAAATTTGCCCTTCAGCTTTATGAATGAATATGCCTGTTGTATTTCCGGCAAAACGAGCAGAAATTCAGAAATGGTCTACTCCCTCGAGTTCTTTATGAAGAACAGAAAGTCCATGCTTTTCTCTGCTTTTCAGCCATTCTCTTTGCAATGTCCTTTGTCTACGTCACAAGCCGCCTGCCACAAAGAAAACAATTTCATCCTCAGAATCCATATTTTTATGAAATGCTTACGTCAGAGTTTGTAAAATCATAGTAAATTCGTGTCGTGTGTCAGCCTCCGTACGTTTTTCGGATAGACTCAGTCGTGACATATGCCAGAGCTCATGACGTTCCGACCTTCAGAATCGGCCTGCCTTTACTAAGCATTTAAAGAATTTAGGGGAAGCATTTAAATAATCCTGTGAATGCACTTAAAGAATGCAGAATCAAATCGTTAATCGAATTTAATCGTGAATCGAATCGAATAGTTCTGAATTTGCAAAAATCGTTCTTGAATCGAATCGAAAACCTATGAATCGGTTCGCTGTCTACCCAAAGATTCACAGCCCTATTAAAGTCTTTTAATAAACCCTGTCTGTTTGCTTATGTGCATCAATCGGAGTGTAAATGGTGAGAGATGTTCAGGCAGGTGAAAAGCGTTTGGTTAACGGTGAATATTGACCTATTTTGTGTCCTGTTGTCGAGCCCCGCCTTGATGTAATGATTAACAAGTAGGGGGCGTGCTCAGCTCGGAATGCATTTTCAAATCCACAATGCCTTAAACTATATTCATTGCGGGGTATTTAACCAAAATGCAATATATGTAAGTGTCAATGTATTTAAGCAAAATAAAAGACATTTAAATCACCATTTTGCTACACCTTTGGTTCAGAATGCATTCTGAAATTCTCACTGCATTGCTACAATTTTATCACGCCGTATTATGATGAATGCATTCTCGAGTGTCCTACCCGTAAGTCTACATGCATTTAGGAAAACTGACATTTAAATTATAATTTTGCTACAGTTTTTGCTTGGACATGTTAAACATATCTAATCAATTTGGGTAATACATTTTAATTTTGCAACAAAGCTTTAAAATATGTTTTTAATTTGCATATTAAAACTAGCATAGAAAACGGCAAATTTAAATTATATAATTGAATTTTAATTTTTCACTAATTTTTGCACATATGTATGGGAAAATGGTCATTTAAATACAGAAATACATAGCCATTTCGCATATTACATTTCAAGTTGAATTTTGCTACACATATGCTTCCATACAAGCCTGCATCTCGAAGAATGTGTCAATGTGAGATCCTTACAGTGTATCTGTTAACAGAAGCCTTCATTAGGAGTTAATCTGTGAAGGAACACTAACAGACACAACAGCAAGTTAACCACTCACTAAAAAATCAATGTTGTTTTTTTCAGCTTACTTCTGACTCACTACACCCCCCCCCCCTTCTCCAGCTACTATGGATTCCCCATTAAGGTATTACAGATAATGGTGACCGATTAGCGGCTGCAAGAAAGGCAAGCTAAACGACACAGAGAAGCTTAGCATGATGTCATTGCTTGTCTTTCTGATTTAAACTGATTCTAGAAAATCTGGAATCTGGGTTGTGTTGTGACCTTATCAAAAGCCATTCGCATCCAAATTAAGCTGACATGAAAGAAAGCTGATTTGCATTTCAAGACATGACACTGCAATTTTCCATGTTTCTAATCTTGCCGAGATGAGTGTTTGGAGTAGACAGGTGGGACGGGGCAGAGAGGGCTTTACTGAACCCACAAACTGAATGTGCATTGTAGATGAGAGTGCAAGGGTCTGGCAGTGGCCACTTCAAAAGCAGGTTCTCGTGAGTTCAGCAAAGAAGACATGAATCAAGCCATTGTCAAATTTAATTTCAGTCAAGCACGAAGCTCAGGTACATCCAAGAAAACAAAGATGCACAGACAGACCAATTCAGTGAACATCTTTAGTTGAATGGCCTGAAACAAGATGATGGTCCATAGAGGAGAATAAGTTCATACTTGGGAAGCCATCACCTCAGCAAATCTTGCCTTTCTGACATTGAAATAGGCCGTAAACTCACTCACTTTCACTTTAAATTAGTAATAAAGTAATGTGATTCCGGTCACCTTTTTTCCATCGGTCTGGAGTTTGCAGGTATGTAAGTTAGTCAGTGAACACCCAAAAACTGAATAGTTTACAAAATTTTAATTCTAAGGCTGGGTATTTATACACTTTCCATTTAATTCTGATTAACAAGCGCTCAGTTTGATTCAGATTCATTTGATTTTATTTCATTTATAATGCCCATTTCGGAAAAAGGACAAACGTTAGAGTCATTTGTTTGAATCAGACTTGGCTGCTTGCACTGTGTTTTTGATTTACTAAAAATAATCAGTTCACAGTCTTTTGCTCATGAATTGGTCAACACTAACTTTTTTGTTTTTTGCCATGGATGGGGCTGTGGAACAGATTCAGAAAAAACTGCTGAAAACATTGGCTACTAGAGTTAAAGATCTTGAGCATCAAGCATTTTTTAAATACAAAAAAATAAAGAAAAATAAAATACCCAGCCCTAGAAAATTCTGTCATTATTTACTCACCCTCATGCACTTCCAAAACTGTATGACCTTCTTTTTACTATGCGGAACATAACATATATTTTTTAAATCCTAGCTAATTGCATTACTCTTAAAAAGGATGTGTTGAAAACAACACAACCGGTGTCGTTTCTTAACACACCACTGTGTCTAGATAAGGACAACACATTTCATGTTCATTTTAACTCAACCAATGTGTTAATCCTGCTAACACTCAGTGTTACCATTTTTTACACACTAATGTGTTATAGTTACACAATTTGTGTCAAGTACGTGTTATTTTTGATCCATTTGAACAAAATTGAAATAAAAGCAATTGCACTCACAATAAATCTAACAACAGAAACCATAAAGCTTGCTAAAGTAGGTTCCCACCACAGAAATCATGTAGCGTTAACACAGGAACGGCTCACAGTGCCATTCGTGAGGCAGTTTTCCAGCTACCGCGTACGTGTGTAAAACGCCCCTTTGACCATCTACAAATGATTACAAAAGATAGCCTATTTTAAAAACTTCTAATGCCAAATATAAACTTTTTTCTTACCTCCACACATGGAAGATTTCCATTGATGATGAAAAGGTGAAGTGTGAGGAAACTATCTTGTGAAAAGAATGACGGCTCCTATTGGACACACTGCGATGCAATTTTTTCTTTTTTCTTTTATGTTTTTAACGCACAGCATTACACAAAATGTGTTAAAATAGTCACAACACAATTAAAAAAAAAAATAATTAACACCCTTTTTGAGAGTGTATAACACAAGAGAACACAGCAAGAGACAAGCAAGACAATGTGATTCACTCCAGTAGTAAAGCATGCTATAGGCCTATTTGCGTGCCATGTGCTTAAAAGGATGGTTTAAACATCAAATTTGCTGTTAATTTACACCCTCGAGCCATCAAAGAACAACAGTATTTCGAAACTGTGGTCCTTGGTGATTAAAAAAATGCAAGTCAGTGGCTTACAGTCACATTGAGAAAAAAATACATAAATACAGGCAACACAAAATTAATACTTCTCCTAATGATATATAGAGGTTTTATGAAGCGAAACAATCGGCATCTGCAAGAAACAGTGCATTATTTACATTATTACCTGCAGTCCTAGCCCAAAGGCCAAACTGTGAATCCGCAACTGTCAGCTAAAAAAATCTTCTTGACTGTTTTCTTGGATGGCCTGAGGGTGAGTAAATAAACAGCAAAATTGTATTTTTGGGTGAAATATCCATTTAAGAAGCCCTGTGTATGAGCGTGTGAAACAGATGTGCAGTTGAAGAAAAAGAGGTTCACAGAGTAGTAAAAAAAGCACAACACACACACCAGTAATAACCTTCACTGTGCACAGATGATGCTCGATTACCTGAACAATCAGCTTTGACATGCTGTTATAGTCACACACCTCACACTACCTTCGTTTCTGCTTTCCCTCGTGCTTTACTCATCATTTTCTCACGTGAAAGAGCAAATGCTCTTTATCTTATTACATCCTACACTCTCACTGCCCTCCTTACCCCCTTAATCACTCTATTAATACATTTCTATAAATAGCCATGGCTCACCCTCACCACGCATTAAGCACTTAATTAAGTGGGTGAGGACAGAAGGGTGTGTATTTAAGAGACAGAGACCGATGCTATTATAAACCTCGCTGTCTCTGCCATCATGTCGACAGCATTGTACAGTGGTAAACGTGGCACTAACGCTGCACACCCTCACTGTCGTCTAAAGCAGTTCCTGTTCCGCAGCTCTCACAGCACACCTGCACAGCCTGAAGCCAAACATTACAACCATTTCTGCTAGTACCTCAGTCAATACATCATGTGTGGCAAGCAGCTGTGTAATGTCACAAACTCGTGAATAAAGATGAATAATTCAGACGATTCATACCAATCGACTTGAGCTGGGAAAGTGAAACCAACCTTTGATCTATTTCCCCAGAGTCAGTTCATGATCTATGAAAAAGCCTGCACGTTTACTTATCGAATACGAATCTGAAGAAGGAACACTCTGATTCATTATAATATATTATATAATATAGTATATATATATATATTATGTAAAAATCTATAAATTATTATTATAAAAATGATATTTCCCAGGAAAAAGAGCAGGGCTTCCTTGACTATAAAACAGAAATATTAATGGCACAGCAGAGGCATTGCCATGAAAATGGATTTAAATGTTAAATCACAAATCACACTGGTCACTGTGAACAGATCTGTGCTTCACACTCAAAGAGTGAGTTTCAAAAACTGTGTGGGCTCAAGCAGAGAACATTTCAAAGAACATGCTGCTCTTAGTGAGAACAAGAGGCTGAATAAAAACAAGGGCAACATTTCTGCTAAAGCTGAGAATCGCAATAGGTAGTCCGCATTTATCCATGCTAATAGTAAGGTTTTTGACAAATTAAATTAAATCAAATAGAATTAAGAATACAATTGAATTTAATGCTATACCTAGTGCTATACCTGGTCATTAATGCTATCATAATCACTTATATTTACACTGTTCAAAAATTGGGGGTCAACATGATTTTTATTTTTTAAAAAGTCTCTTATGCTAACCAAGTAGGGCCGGCGCCAGGGGAGTGTGAAAATTGATTTTTAAATCATGAAATATAATGGTTAATTTAACAAAATATAGTTGCCAAATGCATAGACTTTCTAGTATTAATATGATGCTACTATAGCAACAATTTAAGACAGTCCGTTTCACAAAGTCGCATTAATTGTTACATCTGACACAAATTCCCGCACAAGCGGTGCAAGAATGCAGCACTACTGAGTAAGCTATGATGAAATCATTTTTTAATGTTTAATAGAGGGCTAGATGACCGTAGTTAGTTAATTATTTTGCTGTATTGTTATTGTTTGTTGCCGTTCAAGTTGTTCTTACTTAAAATGACGCATCTGTTAAATTGGTTGCAATGAATGTATTATGTCAGGGAATCGGTCGCAATGAGCTTGTGTTTCATTGTAAAGCAGACACAATTAAGTAGTTCTGGTGGTTGTGGTGGTATCACTTGTCTATATTTGTGGTAAAACTGCTGCCTAAGACATATTTACTTCCTGGATGTCAGATTTGCGAATTTGGTGGCTATACGATTTTGTTTTATTAATACTTATTGCTAAGTAGCTTTTAGTAGGGTCATTCACTCAAAATGCATTTTTTCATTCCACTGCTGTACTTTTCCATTGTATTTCAGTGTAAATGAGCTACTCGACGTCTTGAATGCTGTGCTCTCGTCCCAGGTCTTTATAGCAGCTTCTCGCTCATAATTCTCGTGCATAATACATAATTCGAAAACACGGCACTCAAGTTCAAAGAAATTCAGCTTCTAAAACACGTCTCTAGACCTTGCACTTAAAAAAAAAAAAAAAACTTCCACTGACCTGTCTCGCGACCAAAACACTATCTGTGTGAACCCTGTATTCTAGTAGTAGTAGGCAGGTTTGTTTACAGTACGACAAACACATATGTTTTTTTACTTTTACTAATTGCTGTGTCATCGCCCCCTTTCGTTCCCACCGTCGGCCTCCCGGCCACCCTATCAGTGTGCTGCTGCTTGGTGCCGGCTCATCAAGGCTTGATTTATCTGATCAAAAATACAGTAAAAAGAGTAGTATTGTGAAATATTATTAATATCCACCCTTGTTCTTCCTTGTCAAAGATGGTCTCTCTTTCTATAATACTGTACCCCTACGCTCTTGTAAGGCACTTTGTAAACACTCCTACATAAAGGTTTTTTTCTTAAAACTACCGACTTGGTTTGGAATAGATTAATTTTATTTTACATAAAAAAAGACCTTTACATATTCCACTGTTTTTTCTTCTGCTCTCTCTTTAACTATGCTGACCACTATTTGTTCCATTTTACAGACTTTCTACATATAGTCATTTTATTCATCAATTATGCAAAACATCATACAACAAGGCTTACATCTGAAACAAGCCTTTTCTCTAAGAGGATGAAAAGGGCTAGTGATTGATAAAAGCTTGCCTAAACAGTCAAGCACGTACAGTGCACTTTTTGATCTGAAGAGCTCTGGTGGCTGATGATCTAGCAAAGTATTCTTTGGCAAACTTAAGAAAATCCACCTTTATCCGCAATTTGTCATTCTTTCAAAGCATTTTAGGAGTAGTAGCTCTCACACACACACACACACAACACACCACACACACACACACACAAAAAACAAACACACACACACACACACACCACACCCCCACCACACACGAGGCACCTTACAAACTCTGGCAATGGGCGGTTCTGATTGGCCATTGCCTCATGCCTTCACAACCATTTCTGAATGATTTGGTAACAATGCTCTACGCTGCAGAGGACTAACTCCATGATAAGCACAATAAAGAAGGGCAGAAGAAAAATGGCTGAGACGGCACGGAAGGACTAGTATAGATTAAAAATGGCGAAAGTAATGTGGAATGGGGGAAATAAGTGAGAGGATGAAAAGTGTCACAGCGAGTGCTGACAATGGCTAAAGATGGAAGAGAGAGGAGAAAAAATTATGGAAAGTTCACAAAATATTCTTATATTAATGCTGAACTTTAAGACCCTAAAACAGTCTTTAAACTGCTACACTCTTAAAAAATAATGCTTCCAAATGGGGGTTTCTGTTGCAATGCCATAGAAGAACCATTTTTGGTTCCTCAAAAGAAACTTTCTGTGCACAGCTCTCAAAATAAAAAAATTTTCTCAGTGTGAAAAACGTTTTAAATATCTTTTACAAGTTGTTTGAACTGAAATGTGTTGGCAGTGTGTGTACACAACCACCCAACCTGATAAAGATCCACCCAGTGTTTTTTTTTTTTTTATTTAATTTTTTTTAAAATCTCGTAAATCATTACCCCTTTCTCATAGCAAGCTGTACTCGGAGCCTGAAGTCTTGGGTTCGATCCACCCGAGTCCCAACGCCGAGTCTGAGTCCAATAAAACACTATTCATTTTTAGATCTTTACATTGTTTTAACCTTTACAACTAGAAAAACGCAATATCCATTTAAATGTAGCAAAAGCAAACCTCTATTGCATCTTGCATTTTTTATTTTTTTATTAATAATTAGTGTCCTGCTTTGCTTAGCAAACTTAAAGTCATGTAACAGAAGTTATCACTGAATTGAGTGAAACAGGTTGTAATTTTTTAATGTGAAAAATTAAAGGGCGGGACTTAACTTTATTCATCGTTAAAATAAATGTATAAATTCAAGGGTGGGGGTATCTTGGAATGGGACATTCACAGCAGGAAATGCACTTTTATCTCAAAAAAAAAAAAAAAGCTATATAATTTTTTTACCATTTTTAATTAAATATGGATTTTGAATAATCAAAATTAGTTTGTTCTCTTATTCGATTCATCGGTGTTTAACCTTAAAAGAACCGCATTTTTCATTTTTTTCTTCATGGTTAAAAAAACGAAAAATGAATGGACGCCAAAGTACACGGACCCCTTAGACAAGGCATTTTGAATTATTTCTTGGATGAAAATGAGGCTGTGAGGGATAAACCTAGTCTGTACAATAGCACACTCTGTGTATAAAAGCCCTACATATACTTTCCTTAAGTCACAGGCAACTCACACCTGTTTTACTTTTGAATGCATTTATAGTTACATTAATTACAATAAATTACATTATGTAAGAAATAGGCTAACTGATGAAGGGCCTTTGAATTATTAGAAAACAATGCACATCCAAGGTGATTTTGGACCCATATACAGTGGGGAAAAAAAGTATTTAGTCAGCCACCAATTGTGCAAGTTCTCCCACTTAAAAAGATGAGAGATGCCTGTAATTTTCCTCATAGGTATACCTCAACTATGAGAGAAAAAAATGAGAAAAAAAATCCAGAAAATCACATTGTAGGATTTTTAAGAATTTATTTGCAAATTATGTGGAAAATAAGTATTTGGTCAATAAAAAAAATTTCATCTCAATACTTTGTTATACCCTTTGTTGGCAATGACAGAGGTCAAAACGTTTTCTGTAAGTCTTCACAAGGTATTCACACACTGTTGCTGGTATTTTGGCCCATTCCTCCATGCAGATCTTCTCTAGAGCAGTAATGTTTTGGGGCTGTCGCTGGGCAACACACGGATTTTCAACTCCCTCCAAAGATTTTCTATGGGGTTGAGATCTTGAGACTGGCTAGGCCACTCCAGGACCTTGAAATGCTTCTTACGAAGCGATTCCTTCGTTGCCCGGGCGGTGTGTTTTGGGATCATTGTCATGCTGAAAGACCAGCCACATTTCATCTTCAATGCCCTTGCTGATGGAAGGAGGTTTTTAACTCAAAATCTCACGATACATGGCCCAATTCATTCTTTCGTTTACACGGATCAATCGTCCTGGTCCCTTTGCAGAAAAACAACCCCAAAGCATGATGTTTCCACCCCAATGCTTCACAGTAGGTATGGTGTTCTATGGATGCAACTCAGCATTCTTTCTCCAAACACGACAAGTTGAGTTTTTAACCAAAAAGTTCTATTTTGGTTTCATCGGACCATATGACATTCTCCCAATCCTCATCTGGATCATCCAAATGCTCTCTAGCAAAACTTCAGACGGGCCTGGACATGTAATGGCTTAAGCAGGGGGACACGTCTGGCACTGCACGATTTGAGTCCCTGGCGGCGCAGTGTGTTTTCTGATGGTAGCCTTTGTTACTTTGGTTCTAGCTCTCTGCAGGTCATTCACTAGTTCCCCCCGTGTGGTTCTGGGATCTTTGCTCACAGTTCTTGTGATCATTTAGACCCCACGGGGTGAGATCTTGCGTGAAGCCCCAGATCAAGGGAGATTATCAGTGATCTTGTATGTCCTCCATTTTCTAATAATTGCTCCCACAGTTGATTCTTCACACCAAGCTGCTTACCTGTTGCAGATTCAGTCTTCCCAGTCTGGTGCAGGTCTACAGTTTTGTTTCTGGTGTTCTTTGACAGCTTTTTGGTCTTGGCCATGGTGGAGTTTGAGTGTGACTGTTTGAGGTTGTGGACAGGTGTCTTTTATACGGATAACGAGTTCAAACAGATGCCATTACTACAGGTAACGAGTGGAGGACAGAGGAGCCTCTTGAAGAAGTTACAGGTCTGTGAGAGCCTGAAATCTTGCTTGTTTGTAGGTGACCTAATACTTATTTTACCGAGGAATTTACAATTAATTCTTTTAAAATCCTACACAAATGTGATTTTCTGGATTTTTTTGTCATTTTGTCTCTCATAGTTGAGGTATACCTATGTTGAAAATTACAGGCCTCTCTCATTTTTTTTAAGTGGGAGAACTTGCACAATTTGGTGGCTGACTAAATACTTTTTTGCCCCACTGTAAACTATTGCAACAAAGATGTTAGAAAAATTATTTTTCTTTGAAGCTAGAAACTGCCACTATGTTTAAAAACAATACAAAATCTAAAAAATAATAAACTAATGTAATAAAACATTCTTAAGCTTACTGAAGGCAAGTAAACACTCTAAGTATTACTTACAAGCCAAATGATGAATAAATATATTACTCAAAAATACAAATTAAATATTTTTTTTTTTAGTTTTGTTTTTATTAGTTTTTCAGATATAAGGCTTCCTACTAGAAAAAGCTACTATAGACATGTCATGTGCACAAATGTAAAATAATCTTTCGACTGTATCATTACTTATAGATGAGTCTTATGAAAGTTAATCAGTGATCCAGTCAGAGCTGGGAGTGAGTGATCTTTTCTCCTTTTCCCTTTGTTTAATCTAACATTTATGACTAAGGTCTGGGTAATCTGTTCAAAATTTTTTCGATACGATACCGATAATTTGACTTCGATACCGGTTCCCGAACGATACTTTTTTCGATCCCAATTTTATGAAATCAATTTTAACAAGATTACATTATCTAAAAAAAATTAAAAAAAAACTTTGGTTTTATTTTTCCGCTTGTTGATGTTTATACTCTCAAAGAACTCATCTCCTACCCTGCGCCCAAGGAACAAAATGTAACCAACGCAATAAATCATTGCAAATAGTTTTAATAAAGCTCAAATAGTCTTCATTTTACACATCTGTTAGGCTACATTTAAACTAGTTAGTGTTCGTTTTAAAATGCATATCTCAGACAGAATCATGATTTCTATTTTTTTCCACTGATTTACTGATGAGCATTACCAGCTTCCAGCGCTGTCTGACTGTGTTCTCTCTTCCATGATCGCTGACTCAGAGTCAGAGCAGAGGTAGTAACATATTTAATTTCAGCAACATTACATGGCCAAAACACACATTAGACGGCAATCGGAAGTTATTACAAACACTCGATGGTGGTTTAAAGTGAGTTTTGAGTAAAAGTGGAAAATAAATCGTATTTGTTGTCTTATGTAGCATGATGCTACAGTTTGCATGAATGGTCACATAACACGCGCTTTCGGTCATGTAGTATGACCAGATATCTGCATATGATCGGAATTCCACGCAGCTCTGGCGCTACTCTCCATTGGAAATGAATGACCGAATGAGTGGTCTGTCGCTTGTCAGAGATAGTGGAAAGCCGGCTTGAAACGCAGTGGAAAACGCCAGTATGACGAGGATCGTTTTCATTTGTCCAACCTAAGCGCACTCAGTGTAAATGTCGCTTTTTACATCTAAGGGGGCTGGGTACCGCATTCCTCGCCCCTACAAGCCTCACTGTGCGCCACATCTCTGAGTGTAACTGGTGTAAACTAGCAGGTGTGTTCGACTTGACTAGGACCGACTGTGCAGACCGATCGATGTATTACAGTACCACGAGAGCTAAAGAGAGCAGACTGCTCCGTGCGCTTTCAAATCGCTCTTGCGGATGATCGATCTGCTCTGCACCTCTTCTGGTCGAACACACCGGCTAGTGCTGCAGGCTTAAGGCCAAAGTATACTTCGGCCGTCCGCGTCTACATTACGTCATTTTCGTCATCAGGAGGGCTTGCGGACAGCCAGCGTGCAGGCAATATTTTGAGACTGCGCGGACGGTCCGCGTACAACAGTGCATGCGCGAGGTGAAAGTTGAGACGGAGCGCAAGTCAAACTGTGCCTGTGTCAAACTCGAGCGCGAGATGGATCGGAACGCAGAAATGAAGTATACCCGGGCCTTTATTGGCTCACTATCGCTGATGAGATTAACCCCTTAGGTATCGAAATTTGGTACAGAACGATGAGACTTTTTTCGATACTCGATGGTATCGAGGCAATTCAGTCGGTGCCTAAAAGGTATCGAACTCGATACCCAGTCTCCTATATGTATGCCGCAGTCGGCGGCAGCAGGTTTTACGCTGCTGTCGCTTTAAGACCTGATGCACAGATCAAATATTTTGACACATCTGTATTTCTCCCAACTGTTCAAGTTCACTTAAGACAAAACTGACTGCATCTACATGAACAGTCTCTCCAAGAAGTGTATTTTGACATAACTTTTCATGTGTGTAGCAATAACAGAACTTAAGAGAACACGGAAGCAAAAGAGAACTCGGCATTCGCACACTGACTGAGAGGCGCGTTCTGTGACGTGCCCCCCTTTTTTCCCCCCGTGTGGTGAGTGCTGACACAGAACCCTTCGGCTTTCAAGTACTGGACCAGACCTTACAAACCATGCCAATAACTGAATACCACTTTTTCGTGATAATCCATAGAGTCAGTGACATTTCCGTCACCCTGTCCCTGGCTCGGTGGACTATTTTCCTCGAGTCCTCAAGGCTCGATGCCGAGTCAAGTCAAGTAAACAACGCATCCGAGTCCGTGACAATAGGTCCTAGTCCTTAAAAATTGTAACTTGAGACGGACTCGGTCCGTGCTACTCCAACTCGTCTGATCGGCCCCGTCTGTGTGGACGTCACACAAACCCAGCCCCTCCCACGTGTTTTATTTACAAGGCCGTCTTACCTTTACCCTTACCCACCTGCCCGTGAACTGTCATCAGCCCGCCCTTGTTTCCCGCCGGAGTGGTGTAGACAATAATGTCTCCTAAGTGATTGAGGTGTTGTTGGATGTAATAATGAACATAGCAGCCATCATTTACTCCCGACATCTGAGCCTATGAAGACGCAGTGAATTACTTTTGTTTCTGAAGGGAATGCACCCCCGATCTACATAAATGCATCTATATTCACGCAAATCATTCATGATCCAGCTTCACCTACAGAAGAAGTGAGTATAAGTTTTTTTTTTTTAATGAATCTTTGCAAATCGCCTTTCCTAATAATGTGCTAATTAGCAAGTTTTACGATGAATGCGGCTAAAGTTTACCATCTCTCAGAGAGTGGCTTGGAAGAGAGGGGCGGGGAGAGCAGAGCTCATTAGCATTTAAAGCAACATGCAAGGAAATGGCTTGCTATGAACAGAGCTGTTTTTGACAGGGTAAAAAACATTTTTTTTACACTATCATTGAGAAATTTTAACCAAACCATGTTACAGACTTTTCATTAAGACCCTAAAGAATCATATCAACTTGTGGAAAATGGGCATCCGATGACCCCTTTAAAGGTCTTCATGAAACCATATATGCCATTAAAGAATCTTTCAATTTAAAGAGTGTAAGGGAAAAATGGGTAAATCTAGCAACAATCAAATACTGAGCACAGCTATTAGTGCATTACTCTAAAGTGCAGAAGTTAATTAAAATCAGCTTTAACAGTTCAGACTTTCCTACAGGAAGCTGTTGCTAAGGCAACCTCAACAAGTACTAACAGATGGTCGAGGGTCCTAAACAGCTTAAAATCAGAGCCACACCACTGTGTTCGAGAGAGTTACAAGAGTGACAGAAATTAAAAGGTATAGAACAGAAGACATAAGCACATTAATCACACACTACGACCTTTCTACCACCATATGACAATCACACAAGCACAAAAAGTACTTGGATACTTAAGTCACAACTAAAAGGTGGTTGCAAACTGTGGTTGTTATGCTTTTTTAAATGTTTCTTATGCTCACCAAGTCTACATTAAAAAAAGGCACTAACAATATTAAAAAAAAAAAAAAAAAAAAAAGAATACATCACTTATAGTTTCTATTTTCAGTTAAAATAAAATGTATTCCTGTGATGGCAAAGCTGATTTTTTTAGCAGCCATTACTTCAGTTTTCAGTGTCACATGATCCTTCAGAAATCATTCTGATATGCTAATTTGGTGCTCAAGATACATTTCTTATTATAATCAGTTTTGAAAACAGTTGTTCTGCTTAAAATGGTGAAAATGGTTTAAAATAGAAATATTTTCCAACAACGTAAATATAGGCCTATTCACTGTCACTTTTGATCAATATAATTGCCACTCCTTGCTGTCGAATATCACAAAATTAATTGCCTAAAAATATCAATATTACTGCCCCCTTTTGAACAGTGGTGTGTATTTCTTCAAAATAAACACTACTTTGATATTTTGTTATATAATGCAAATACATGCATGTTGAAATGTGGCTTAAGTGTCCAAATACTTTTGGGGCCACTGTATACACCTTATAAAGAGCCATTAGAGACTGTTACTTGGCTGCAGGTCTTGTAAATCATTCCTCCAACAGAACACCGAAATAGCCCTGTCAATACTGTCCTACACACCAGCTGACTGAGTCTTAGTCCGATGATCTCAAGGGTCTGAGTCATCACAAATCCACATGCCCACACATTCAGCCCTTAAGAGCCAACCTGGCATGTGAAGACACAAAACGAGAGTAGTGCGTGCAACATTTCAGCAGGCGGCAGGTCAGCTCAGATCGATGGAATTCACAGTTGCCTTTGTTTTTCTGTTAAACAATATAGAAGAATCCATCAGCCAACATGCTGCGCTCACTTCAGGAGCTGTACTGTTTAATTGAGTGTTTAGTGTTTATAGCGATCTGAGCTCAAGCTGTAATTCTGTTGTGATTTACACATCACAGACAGCAAACAATCAGGCATGACTGTAGAGTGCAGAGAACACAAATCTCAGTCATATGCCTGCCTTATATCATCTGTGTGAGCAAGAACTAGTCAGCGGGATAGTATGACAGCATGCAGATAGTAAAAGAGTGTAAAAAGTGTGTGTTTGGGGTGGGGGAAAAAATCCACTACACCCACATTTCACTACGTATTTGTATCAGGGTTTATCTTGTGTCCCGAGGTGTCCATTTTCAAGAGCATTTATGGCAATTATCTGTATAGCTGTTAGCCACAGAGATTGCAAATGGGTGTAACAATATAAATATATAAATAAACAGCAAACAAAGACAAAGTACAGTCTCCATGATATAACAGAAAGTGTGCACAGAAAGCAGCAGTTTGAGCACATATGCCCTCTCTCAGCCTCACTCGCCACAGCACTAGTCTGTGACAAAACCATTTGATATGTTTGTCACGATAACATTAATAACATTCAAAAACAACTCCGGAGATACATCCAAAAACAAGAGACTGCATTTGCTGAAGCATATGGCTTTCTGAAGGCCCTTTTACTAAATTCAACGTTCCAAATACATGTCAGAAAATGTTGCAGGACAACCTGGATTAAAAAAAAAAAAAAAACCCTGTCTTTTTTGGGGTGTTTGTACCTCAAAAAAGATAATTTTTCAAGTAATAGTAGTTCTGTCCTGTTTTGACCCCTCTAATCTGAATGCTTGCTCACGTTTTGAACTAGGTTTTCCGCTAAACGCCCACTGCTATGATTGGCTAATAGTTGTGTATGTTTGACAGCCTACATCCTTCACAGATGACACTGCGGTGTGATTTAGGTTAAAAACGCATACATCTTGATGATCACGCATCTGTACAGACAAGCATAGTGATACGTATTAAATACGTTTACTCACACTTATGTGGTGCGACATCTGATCCAATATAGCCGGCACAGCATCATCATTTAGTTTTAATCTTTCTGAAAATCCTGCGTCAAATTGTGCCTTGTTTGTAAATGATTCCGTGGTACAATGAATTGAACAAAGGACAAAGCTCTTACTGATGTGGTCTGGCACTTCATTAAAAATAAAGTTAATCAAACAAGCCACATTATTACATCATAGAGTGGCACATTCATTTCACAAGCTGTTGTTTTGGCAGACTGGCTTCAATATAAGCTGTTTTAAGACTAATGGGAAAGTTTTGAGTTCTGAAACATACAAAATGTTTCTAGCACAATGACCTCTTATATGTCAAAAAATCAGGGAGTTTGATTTCTCTCGTTGCCTAAGTAGTTTGTTACTTACCTTTGAACACTGTAGAATCATGTCACCACCACAACTTTCAACAACTTTTTAAATCTTTATTTAAAATCTACAAGTTGGAAAGTTTGAGTTAGAAAATTTGCAAGAGCGGAGTATAAACACAATTCAAAATCTACTGACCTCGGGACAATGAACTGGAAGTAGCAGAACTCGCTAAATTTCCTTCTCCTGCAGCAGCACTCTAACAGAATATCAACAACCTGAACTATGCTAATGAATCATTCGGCAGAGAGTTTTCTGAGATATGGAAATGTCTGTCTCCGAATAAAAAAAAATTGTACTATACTATTAATTCCAATATATATAGTAGTAATATAACTAACGTGAAGCACAGAGTGATGTATAATTGATGAATAAGGTAGCATGTTTAGTACCGTTACATCACATTGCCAACAGAGAACCCAGTCTATATTGTAGGATCTAAAATAAAAAATAAAATTTCTGTTTAAACCACCTGAGATGACTGCATAATACACACACACACACAACCCCACCCCACACACACACACACACAGCAGGCCAAATATCACAGTTTTAGCAATGTCCTCCATGATTACAGCTCACATGAGACCGGTGGAGAAACCGGTCATGAGCATGTGTGTGTAATGAGTTCATGACAGAAACACATGCACAAAGTAAACCAAGAGGACGGTGTCCAGACAGAAGAGAGGGTAAATGAGAACGCATGTGTCCCTGTACAGGGACGATGAATATGAAGTATGAGTATGTGTGTGTAGAAGAATAAGATGACATACATTGCACAGTACCTGTCGTGTAGTCCCATGGACATGGTGTCTCCTCTATGCACAGGGTGGTCCATGCCCAGGCACAAAACCCCAGAACACCTTGAAACATCAGCAGAAAGACAGGAACATCATGAGTTATGGAAATAATCAAGATAGGGGTGAAATCTAATTTAATAGACTTATTTTCTGTGGGTTAACCCACTCAGAGCTGTCTTTGACCATGTTTAAACATGTTGATTGACTTGAAATGAGAAGTTGACATACTGTAATCAGGACCTGTCGCTGTTGGTGTCTTTTGGTGCAGTGTGAATTAACCTTTATACACAACATGGCTGCATTTATTTGACCATATACCGTAAATATTTAACATATCTTAATTTAAAATAACTGTTTTCTATATTGTTATACTTTAAAATGTAATTTATTCCTGTGATGGTAAAGCTGAATGTTCAGCATCCATTACACCAGTCTTCAGTGTCACATGATCCTTCAGAAAGTAACCTACAGATTTGGTGCCCAAGAAACATGTATTGATTTCTTAAAATGCATTTTTTACGTTGCGTAGTCTCATAAATAGAAAGTTTGAAATGATAAAGATATCTTTACTGTCACTTTACTATTTAAAGCAACCTTGCTTTATAACCACTAATCATTTCTTCAAAATAAGAAAAACATTACTGCCCCCTGCTTTAAATGTACTGTATTAATGTATGTATACCGCAACAATTCACTTTTAGCTGCTACTACTTTAATAATTTATAGTTGGAACAAAAATAGTGATGAGTCATCCTGCACTTACACAGATTTTTTTGTCCACCGATCAAAATGGAAAATATCTCGTGGTCCCTGCAACAGCCAAAGCAAGGCGCTTCCATGTTCACTGGCTGTACTGCATTAATGTCCTATGGTCATAGGCACCGAACCCTTTTATATAACCACCCAAACTTTTTCTTATCGAGATGCACCAATTATAGCAGCTGATATTAGAGATTTAAAATGGTATTTATTGTTCAGTGTTACGCACATCCTCTCTTTTTACGATCGGATACTTTGGCATCACGTATTCTGACTTTTCTTAACATCTTATGCTCACTTACGGATAGTTCACCCAAAAATGTCAGTTCTGTCATCATTTGCTCACCCTCTTGTCGTTTCAAACCCATAAGACCTTCGATCATCTTTGGAACACAATTAAGATATTTTTGATGAAATCCAAAAACTTTCTGACCCTGCATAGACAGCAAAGCAACTGAAATGTTCAAGGCCCAGAAAGGTAGTAAGGACATCATTAAAATAGTCCATGTGACATCAGTGGTTCAACCTTAATTTTATGAAAATACTTTTTGTGCACAAAGAAAACAAAAAAATGACTTTATTCAACAATTTTTTTTTCGCTTCCATTTCAAAATTCAACCCGTGTTCATGAAAGTCCCACGACACCTGCATTTCTCTCTTTGCAAAATATCTTAATTTGTGTTCTGAAGATGGACAAAGGTCTTACAGGTTTGGAACACATGTGGAGAGTAATTACTGAAATTTTCATTTTTGTGGTGAACTTACCCTTTAAAGTTAAACCATAAAATACTAATAATTTAATAACACTTAAATGCAATCTTTAGCAAATCTCAAAATTAAAATCAATTTTTTACATTTACAGCCGTTCCCATTACTGCCGCTGTCTCGGAGTATTTGCAACAGTACAGCATATGGCATTTCTATTAATATTTAGCTGCTCATATTTTGGGCGCTGTCTGCCCCCCCCTTCCTCCCCTTCCTCTCTTCCGCCTGATCAGGAGACAGAAAAGAAAATTATCACAGGATATACCTGGGTCAATATCACCATAGAGTGCCTTTCAACCCTCACAATACTCAAAAATTTTGCTTTTCATTTCCCATTCGCTTTATGTCATATCATAAATAGTAGACAGACACTCAAATACTATAGAAACATATTAGCTGAGCTCCCACACATTTTTTTTTGATAATTATGGGCCATTATTCGAAGCATAAACCATAAGATATCCACCCTGTCATGGACATATATATTACTGTTAAATACGTTTTAATTGCAAAATTAAGATGCAAATTATCTTTTCTGAAAGGTATGATGTCCCTTTACTAAACAGGGTTATTAAAAATATATATCAACTCATAATATGAAATATACTTACCATCCTTACTCCCCTATTTTTTCTTTATAATGAAGTTGTCTATATTTAGTATTGGTTTTTAACACACAACAGAGGGATGATCAGGGCAACACACATTGAGTAGACTCAATTCAATACTGATAAAAAGAAAACTGCGCTGGTATCGGATTTGATATTGGTCATGGTGCAGAGTACGCCGCATTTTTGGTATCGGTTTCTGAAAAAGTGGGTATCAAGACAGCCCTAGTGGAAGAGACAAAAAAAATCTGTTGTCCTGATGTCACTAAAGGGGATGGCCTTTTCTTAAAGGGTTGGATTCCCCAATACGACAGGGTGGACAGTCATTCAAGGGACATGGACAAACTCTTATTTTTTATTAAATAAGAATATAGTTTTTATTACCAAATGATCAATACACTCAAATAGAGTAATCTCTTATTTACCAAAATATTAATACGAGAATTTTTTTTCTTTTTTGATTTGACAATATTCTACTATCATTCAAATTTGATCATGCTGATACACTCATCCCTCTTTACACAAAACTAAAAAAAAAAAATCTAGAAAATGTATCTAAAGAGCCAAGTAATGCTTTTGTTATGAATATAAAAACTTAGCCTAATATAACACACCCTTTCATCGCCATTTTTATGTTAAGTTATCATGGCAAATGAGTTACTTATGTACAGGACACCAAAAGGCACCCTACAGTGATATTGACACCTCATAATCAGCCACTATACACAGTTCTCTCTCACAGATAAGGAAACAAAGCTGAGGAGCAGACACTGAATGCCACCTCTGTGCAGACACACTCGTGACAGCTGTGACCATCTCAGTGACCAGCTGGAGTGTTTAACAGCTTCATTCAACAAGAGTGTGCAGCTCAAAGATCAACAAGACAACCGCTGCAAGAATAATGTGCGATCAGACTAAAGGCTGCAGAAGAGCATCTTACATGGGCTCATCCTTGCTGTGTGTCTTCATGTCAATCACAGTTGAAACCATTTACATACACTTTCTGAACATACAACACCTTTAAAATAAATACAAAAGACAACTTGTAGCCTACCTAGAAATCTATACAGCAGCTCACAGATGGGTAAAGAAACATTTTCCCCATGTCACACTAGCTCTAGAAACCTCAAGAGTCTGGAGTTTGAAAAATAAACAATTATATACGAAAAAAGCAGCAAAACCACTTCTTTCTTCTTTCATTGCACTCAGGTAACATTTGTTCAATTCATGTTTTGAGTTCCTGATTCCATAAAGAAGACTGTCCAGGCTGTAAGGATGAGCACTTTTGAAAGCATCACACCATGGAAAGAATTTCTGCACTTCAATGGCTTGAACAATTCTTCCTCATTGCCGTGGCAACCACTGTGTCTTAGCAACAGACAGAGGTCAAAGATAAGCGGTGCTAAACACCCCAAACCTCACTGAGATGTTCGGGTTTAGTACGTCTCTTTATAGACTTTCAAAGAACTAATAGTTTCACTCTGGCACACACACTTTAATGTGCTTTTAAAACTGTCAGTCGCGCTATCAGAACTGGACAAAAAAAGAACCTTCAATGTCAATTAAGTCCACAGTCACTCTCTGTTGTATTAATTTAATCAACCTTTTCCAAAACTTTTCTAAAAGTCTGCAGGTAATCTCTGAAACATTCTGTCTGGCCAAAATAAGTGTCATTATAATTTTGTTAATATCACTTTTTTATATATATATTTTCTATTTTCCATTTTCAATCCTTTAAATGTAAAATTTGTTTAATTTTTCCCCCATTTTTATTCGTTTTTGTTTTTCAACACGCCTATATAGGTCTTATTAATTTTAATTTCAGTTTTAGTTATTCAGTACTTCAAGTTAAACTAAAATAAAATGAAAAATGTTGCCCTGGCAAGGAGTGAAAGTAAAATTTCTAATAAAATTTTTACAGATTTTAGATACAGATTTTAAAGATTTTTACATTTTATTTCAGTTGCACACCGAGTCTGAAATGAGTTTTTTAAATTTTTTGTCATATTATTCATCCTTTTCTATTAAAATGCTTGCTATGGATGTGAAAACGCAGTACATCGAACCTGATCCGAATTTTTTTTAATGATGGATGAAAGTTTTGGAGGCAGTGGGCAAATGGATTGACACAATGTGAGATCGTATCTATTTTTTAACGTGTGAAAATTTCGGAAAATTTTCGGACTCAGTGTGCAAAGACCTTACCATTTATTTTATTTCAAGTAATTTTAATGGTTTTAGTTTTCATTTTAGTTAACTAGAGCCTCTTTCACACAGCAATTTTTTTCAAACATTTCGGCTGATCCCGGAAATGTTACTAGGTTCCCAACCCGGGATCGTTTCCGGTATTAATCCCGGGTCTTGTTTGTGTTCACACAGAAGGTACATTGGCAATTTTCCAGAACCAATACACTGTGTAAAAGGGGCTTATAACAACCTTGCTGTGCATTTTATTATGGCCACCTAGACCAACTTCCCTTCTCTAAATTAGAAGCTACTCTTCATCTGTAATGTGATACTGCATTGTTCATGCCATCACTCAGAACTGAATGTGAGGCTGGAAATCAATGCTGGATTAAACACGGCAATGACGGCATCAGACCCCTTATAACCCCTGTCAAATTCAATATGTAAAATCTATACCAGTGCATGCCAAGCTGTCATTTTAGCCACTGACAAAGTTTGAAATGACTGAACTGTCTCCATAAAAGGAACAAACAACCTTGAATAGGTCATACAACTATTAAAATAGGATAAAAGTGTGTTGAATCATCTCGTAAAGAGTGCGTGTCAGCAAAGTGTGTGTTTCTGACGCATTACTACACTATGTGTGCTAAACCACAGCCCACAACCTCAGCCCACCACATATCAGCCTCATCTTCAGAAATTTCAGGTTAACCACACACTTGATAAAATGAGAATCTTTTCACAACCATTACAATTTTTTCTCCTCTCTTTCAGGATCCCAATAAGAGAAACCACCCATTTCCACACGATGACGAAATCTAAATAATAAATAAAAATAGTAATTATATCAGGGAATTTGTGGTGTAACTATCTTAACAACCGTGCCTCTCCCCCATCAAGCAGTGTGGAACTGTAGTCACAGGACCCATAAATGAGTATTCATAGTTCTGTTACTAGCTATATGTTCACATCTGAGGCAAATATAAACAATACACTCCATTGAATGGCTTTAGTTTTAAAAAATGTATTTAAAAAATCATAAGTGCCTTGAAGTCACGTCAAACCATGTGTTGCCTCAAGAAAATAAAAGCAACAAATGACACGGCCAGGACAATATACAACACAGAACATACGCTAAATTAAGTCTTCAGCCAGAGGCCCCTGGTAGAAGGGCTTGTTTTTAGCTATTAGTGTTATGTTACTGTTGTCACGGCATATGAGCACATGCCATGGTGGCCCTTACAGCCCCCAGCTGCTCTGAATCACGCTCTTAATAATTGAGCTCAACTTTTGTCACACTCTGACAGCCGGAGCAAGTAGCTGCTGAGTATCTGGAGCTATGAAAATGAATTTAGAAGTCATCAAAAGCTGTTTGATAACAGGGTCAACAACTTAGCAACTTAGCAAGAGTTATTTGGTTAGATTGTCCTTAATTACTCAGTTTGGTTGATAGATGGACTTCAATCTGATGCAGACACCAAAAATATATAAAACTGAGTAACTTTTAACATACTGAATCAAACAGGTTCTATTTAAATAAAACATTTTTCTTTTACCAAATTTATTTATAACAACAGCACAAAGAAAGTTGAAATGCGTGTTAGAAAGTGAGGCCAAACACAAACAAAACGAAGACAGCTCTGGTCACCAACAGAACAGCAGGGGTCCAGCCGAAACAACTAGTAGATAATCATAGTGGCCCTAAACGAACAGAAACAAAACATCTATTTGTTAGCAGCACTTCGTTTTGACAGGGCGTTGTGTTTGTAGTAACGTACTCGTCGTTAGTTCAGACAGAGTTTGGGGTTGTGGAAGAGACTCTTGGCGACATGTCTGTTGATGTTTATGTGGGAACTAACACACTAACCACACACAGAACCCGCCTCTCGCCCGCGCTGACACCAGTCTAGCGGCAGAACCGGAGCTGTGAATGTAGCCCTGCTTCTGGCTTAGTCCGTTCTTGAAAGCTCAGCTCAGCTCTTATGAATAAAAGACCAAACCTGAAGCATGGCTCCCCATTCGCAGCTTTGCTTCTGCTGCTGCTACATTTAACGTTAGCTTCAGCTGACAACAAGCTACTTTTCGTATTGAATGATGTGTATCTTTGCGTATATGCCACTGATATGTCAGTTTGTCAGATAGAATACTAAACAAATAAACTTTTAAAAGCTGTTTCGACTTACCACAACCTCCGGAATTTACCCTTGTTTTCTTCTTAGACCCCCAAATCCACTCTACTCATGGACCTCACAAAGCCCCTCCTCTCTTGTTTTTCATTGGCTGTGGCATCAAGGGAATACGTGCCGTACGCCTTGCTGATTGGTTTACGTTCGTGTCAATCCATTCTTGACACTAAAAACTTCCGTTACCAAAAGAAGCTCGTGACGCAGGGATACACGCAGTGATTGGTTGATTCTTCCACAGTCGGGATGGTATTGGACGGTACTGTATAAATCTCAATGCATAAAAAGCACTGTTCGGCATGACATCACTGTATTGTTTACTAATATACTTTGATGAGTAGATCGTACTACAGCTTTATTTACTGATTTATTATCACTCACCTGGTATTAGCAATTCAAGATGAGATAATGTCACAATTAAGGCAACTTTATAGCAAATTCGTCAGCTGTAGACTGTAGTTAAGTGTGATTTGTCAAATTTGGCTAATTAAAGAACTTTGGCACTGTAATATATTGTGATAATTGAAATGTTGTGGAATTAATCACTTATATTTTACAAATTTCTGTCTATCTATATATGTCTGTCTATCTATCTATCTATATGTTTGTTTATTTTCTTCTTAACTCCATTCCAGAAAATTAACCATGGTTTAATTGTAGTAAAAGTGTAGTAACCATGTTTTTTTTTTGGCGTATTGATTACCATTTGTATAACCATAGTTTTAGTACAAATGGTTAAAGTATGGTTAGTGTAGCAAAACCATTGTTTATCTATCTATCTATCTATCTATGTCACTTATCCAGGATTCACTCGAACAGCTCAAGTCCGTACAGTCAACTGTCCATGGATCATGCCTCCAATCACCGCGAGATAGTGCGAGACTTCGGTGGACGCGAGAAGACCTGTCGCCGATTCTCTTCCTCCTCTCGGTTTGTTTTCGGTCATAAATCCCGGTAGGGGATCTTCCCGATATGCTAGGATCACTGACAGTCCGCACGGAAAGCTTCGGGCGGACCTTCACATTGCATTACCGCCTGATTAGATCGACATAACCTGCTGATTTTGCTTTTAAAAAAATAAAGCAATCCCGTTGTCTGAGATCGTGTAATCTAGGCCGTGTGTCTGCTTGCGTTATCGTACATCCAGGTGAGCGGAGCGGCCTCTCCCAGCACTCATGCCATAGACAGAGGCGCGCCAGGAGCAAATCCAGATACGTGTCAGACGTGTATTTTCTGGTTCATAAGCTCTGGGTCTTTTTCCTCGTTTGCTGAAACAGCAGCAGTAGTGGCGGCGGCCTCTGTATGCAGCCCGGGCTTAATGGCGTCGGACACCAGCGACACGGAGGAGTTTTACGATGCGGCGGAGGATGTCAATTTCACTCCCTCACCTCATGCGTGAGTTTCATTTCAATATAACAAAATGCATATTATTCTTAATGCGTCAGGTTGATGTCTGATGTCCGTTATGTGAATGGAGAATGAACCTGTGCCTGTCAAAGCTGTCAACAGTTGCTCCATTGCTTGTTTATAGATTTACTGCTTCTGTACAGCCATATACCGTTTTTTATGTGGATACATAAAGTCATATGATTTTTGCATTAGTGAGCTCTCTACCTAGAAAGTATTTTGTGGCTGTTCGAGTCAGCTGAGTGGTTTTGAACCATAGCCACAGCCTCGCCTTGACACGTAGCGTTCAGATGATGTTGCTATGTTGTTTTGGTGCTGTCACGTGAACAAATGGGTTTTAGAGGGGTCATATGATGTGATTTCAATTGTTCCTTTCTCTTTGGAGTGTTACAAGCTCTTGGTGCATAAAGAAGATCTGTAACGTTGCAAAGACTAAAGTCTCAAATCCAAAGAGATATTCTTTATAAAAGTTAAGTGTCAACCACGCCTACCTAAAACGGCTCGTTCTAACACGCCCACACATGTCTACGTCACGATGTGGGAAGATTTGCATAATGCCGCCCAAATGTTCAAGCAAAGAAAGAAGGCTTAACTTTTATTCTCGCTGTTGCCGCCGCTGCCATGTTGTGGAGATGCTGTGTGTTTTGTTGTGAAAGCGAAACTTTTTTGTTTGGCCTTCCAAAAGAGGACACATTTAGAAATCAGTGGTTAAGTTGTATTTAAACACTGTTCCAGAACAGTTCATACCAAATATTCAGATGTGTCCAGCGCAATTCATGGAGTAATGGAGAGGCCTGTTTCCTGAACCAGTACCTATGTGTCTATGGAGGGGGCCGATCGTCGTCCTGAGAGCCTCCAGCCCTGCAGAGTTTAGCTCCAACCCTATCAAACACACCTGAACAAGCTAATCAATGTCTGAAGGGTTACTAGGAAGCTACATGCAGGTGAGTTTTTATTAGGGTTGGAGCAGAACTCTGCAGGGCTGGGGCTTTCCAGGACCGGAGTTCGCCACCCCTGTTCTATGGCACAAGGCTGTTTCTATAAAGTTGGGCAGTTCCAACTTTGGAAGGACAGTCTGGCGCTTCTGACTCACAGCCTGTAAGTACGTTTTTTTATGTTTAAATCATTTGCCACTAATGATTCAAACGCGAGTTTTGAGCAGTTGTAGAGTAGCGCTTGTTGTTTGTAATTTCTCCTATCACCAATGCAGACATGCAGCGCGATACGCAACGCAACGCGTAAAAACCCAGTATAAGTCATTATAATCAGTAATTATGTCCCCCTGGATGCAACAACTGCCCCCCCCCCTCGTTTGTAATTGTTTTTAATTGTTTTGTCCTCGCTAGTGATGTCCAGGTCGCGACGAACGTTCTAATTTACGCGAGTCTTCTCAGTGACCCGTTCAAACCAGTTCACCAAATCGAACTGATTCGTTTGAAACGGTTCGCATCTCCAGTACGCACTAATCCACGAATTACTTAAATTAATGGGTTTATAAATGTGCCTGACACTCCCTCTGACACGAAATAAACTAATATCCTGAGTTATTCAGTTACTCCTAACACTACATTGACTGAACTGCTAAAAGAGAACCAATGATGTGATGTGCACGAGCAGGAGCATCTGACTGCATCTCTCCGGCCTGACAGGGCATCATCACAGTAGGGTAAGGGGCGTAACATTTCCGTCACACGTTTGAGGTATTCGGCCAATCACAACGTTCTGGATAGCTGGCCAATCAGAGCACACCTCGCTTTTTTAGAACGATGAGCTTTGTAAAATCGACACGTTTCAGAAAGGCGATGCATAGAGGAGAAACAACAATGTACATTATATGAAAATGTGTTTTTTTTTTTACTTTAAACTGCATAAACACATTGCATTAGACCAAATACCCAACATAATGTTCTTTTTAGCAACGCCATTTAGCGACATCATTGACCCCTTTAAAGCTGTAAAATAACTTTCCTTAGTGTGTTTCCTTTGAGAAAGTTAGTCAGGAAGGTTGAGGTTTTGGAATAATAATAATCATACAGGTCTTGGAAATGTGGGGGATGGAGTCCAAATTCAAATTAAGAGTACGTCTTTTATCCATGAATAGCCCTCCAAACCAGCGGCAACTCCCGCTCTCTCTCCTGAGCCAACAAGGAATTGACTTAAACTGTAATTTTCATCACTGGGCTGGCCTCTAAGCTGTTTGCAAAAGGGAGGCAATCCCATAGATACCCCTGTTAAAATGCCCATTAACTGCAGAAAAAACGTTTACAGCCTGTTCAAAAATGATTTTGTCTATATAGCAATTTTGCCCTTCATGACAACTGTGGGGGGAGGAGGGGGTGGGGGATTTTTTATAACTCATCCGTTTAAATTAAATAAAGCCTTAAATTTCTGCATAATTAAGGGCGTGGCCACTTGATGGACCGGTGGATTGCCGCTGCTGTCACCACCGTCTGCGAAGGGGGGGCGTGGCTTCGCAACCTGCTTCCCGCACCCCTGCTCCCCTCTTTGCCCATTTTCGATTATCCGGGAGTGACGCGCGGTGACGTGCTGCCAAGATGGCGACGGCCGCCTCCGCCCACTTTTGAGCTTCAAAAACTCTCTTCAGGAACCTACGGGTGACGTCAAGGACACTACTTCCATGTTTTTATACAGTCTATGCTCCAAACACTATGCAAATTTCTTACATAAATATAGTAGGATTTTCTGCGTCTGTGGTTTAAAAATATGAAATATGTCCCTCCAGTGAATCTCAGCCATTTCCAGCACTAGAGGTTATGTACCTGGTTTTAGGAGAAGTGTCATCCAGTTTGCAATTTTCCCACTGTATTCAAGTACCATTCTCTACTAATTCAAACAGTTTATAAAATTACTGTCTTACATTTTGTAAATCATGTATTTAGACTTGTTTGACAGAGTGTTTTAGTCACAAACATAACCGCTATTTTCAGAAAAAGAGCCCGGATGACTCAGAAACCCAGTGACTCAGATTCTCAGTGTGAACAAAGATTTGAAGACTTGAAACTTCAGAAAAATAATTGCTCTTTTATGAAGAACGAGTCTACTTGTTGTTAAGTATAGAAAAATCCACCCGTTCTTGTTATCACAGCACGACTGGGGTCAAAGGTGTGTCTGAGAAGAGCTTTGACAGTGTCGGAGGAATGTTATGACAGTGTCATCAGTGATTGCTGAAGACTAATTTAAAAGTTTGTGTTTGGTTGCTGGGCTCATGCTTAGAGTTGCTGGATAAAGGGTGTGTTAAGAATGAGATTGAGGGGCTTGTCTGTTCATGAATGCTGTGTCAGGCGGGCCACACTAGCTAGTTTTAATTAGGCTCAGACCTCATGTAAACTCAGTGCTGGGAGGAGCCTTCACACCCACTGACTGTTTATGTACACACACAACTTTATTGATGTTCACTAATTAGACTTATCTTGACTTACAGTGCTGAAGCAAATGAAGACTCAAAATCCACACGTTTTGAACAAATAATGTGAGCATAGGCCTATGGGTCAAAATGGAGCTGTGTGTGACCTGAATTAATTATTTGTTCTTTTACTCATAGGTCACCGGCAAAGTTTGAACTTCCTCAGCCTGGGGTAAGAGTTTCCAGTTATTTAAACACATGTTTCTACCTGTGCAGTACAAAGTGAAAATGTGATTTAAAAAAAAATAGTGAGAATTTGCTAAGCAAATAGAAAGGAATTTAGCAACATTTGCTCATGGGTGGTTCCATACAGAATCTGCTGATTTGATTGCAAATTGTGTTAAAGGGGTGGTTCATTGCGATTTCACTTTTTAACGTTAGTTAGTGTGTAATGTTGATGTTTGAGCATAAACAATATCTGCAAAGTTACGAAGCTGAAAGATCAATGCAAACTGAGATATCGTCTTTTAAAATTCTGGCGTTTTAATGCCTACAAAAATGGCTGGTAAGGACTACAACAAGTTACTTCCCAGGTTTATGACGTCACAAACCCAGATAAACCCCGCCCCCTGGAAAAGGCAGCAAGTGGGCGAGGCATCGTGCTGATATCAGATATTTCTGAGGATCATGATGTGACACTGAAGACTAGAGTAATACTAGTACTAATAATAGAGTAGTCCTTTAGAGTGTAGTGTATCATGATCATATATGTGTTGTGTATCATGATCATAGATGCACCATACATTCTGCTGTTATCATTATATATCATTCTTGTGTTGTTCTCCAGCGGCCTTCACGATGATCGGCACCTCGACCCAGCTATCAGACCAGTGCTCTGAATTTGCTATCCCATCCTTCTGCTATTACGTCTTCCCATTATGCGAGGAGGGCACCAGAGGTCCATGGCAGCGCCAACTCTGCCGCGATGAGTGCGAGGCTCTGGAGAACGACTTGTGCAATGCCGAGTACACCATCGCACGCTCCAACCCTCTCATCCTCATGCAGCTCGAGCTGCCCGCGTGCAACCTGCTTCCCCACCCCGGCTCGCCAGAAGCTGCCAGCTGCATTCGCATCGGCCTGCCACCGCAGTGTAGGTTGACTTGGCTGAACTCGAAACCATAAAATGGGGTTTAGAGGCAAGGAGGGCTCAAGGGAGGATCTAATAAGCATGAAATCCAATGTAATTGGCTCCCAAGCACCCTCAATGAGCAATACCAATTGAAGCGAGAGGGCCCTCTTGTGGTGCATTTAAAATTTCTTGACGTTGCATAAATAACTCATGTCTATGACTCAGATATAAGAATATTTCAGTTACACTGATTTTTACTTAATGTTTTGAGAAAAAACACCTACTAATTTTCAATCCTTGTTAAAGATTCACCCCCAAATCACAGCTGTTACAACGGAAGTGGCGCCAACTACAAAGGCACGGTCAGTGTCACGAAATCAGGCTACCAGTGTCAGCCGTGGAGCGCACAGTATCCACACAGTCATCATCTGACGCCTGTTGAGTACCCTGAGCTCAGAGGAGGCCACAATTTCTGCAGGAACCCCGGAGGGCAAATGGAGAGCCCTTGGTGTTTCACTTTAGACCCTAATGTTAGAGTGGACGTCTGTGAAATTCAGCCCTGCAGTGAGTAGATTATCTTTATGGCCCTCAATAACTGATTTCAACTAATTTATACAAATATGTTCTCTGTTGTTCTAAATTTTTAATTTTTAAATTTTTCCAGATCC